>JAPSGF010000052.1:342072-357339 GCA_035772895.1 Perdix hodgsoniae
CCCCCCCAGGTTTCTTCCTCTTCAAAAGATCCCTAAGGCAAAAAAAAGATATAGATAGGGCACTTTCATTGAAGAAGACTTTACTAAGGAGTAAACTCACATGTGAGGAGGATGAAGAAGAATAGTTAAGACCAAACTCCTCTCTGTACCTCTCAAGTTTAAGTCCAAAGAAAGCATGAATGATGCAAATTTTAATGCTGTGCTTCTTAAATTCTTCTTAAATTTAAATGCATCTAGATAGATGCATTGAAAACATGATTTGTAACACTGAAAGTAGAAGATCCTGCACCTGCCTTCTGTTATTGAGCTATCCTATAGCATGTATATCATGAACATACTCTGTGAAGAAATCCTGGTGACAATATAAGTTAAAAGACTTGGAGAAAAGGCAGCTGTGATGTCCAGTAAGATCATGTTACCATTCATAAACAGAGTGTAATTGTTTAATACTGGGTTGCTCTTTTTCTTTCTTTCTTTTTTTCTTTCTTTTTTTTTTTTTTCCCCTCAAACGTAGTCAGTGTGTTTTACAGTATTCCCATACTCCCCATGCTCTGCTGAATACAACATGGTCAGCTATACAGTATATAAATATGTAAAAGCAATCCGTATGATGATCTGCAGCTCTGGTGAACAGATAAGTTTGGAAACAGCCATTTGTTCCTGCTGTCGTAGAATCATAGAATGGTAGAATCACAATCTTGGAAAGGATATACAGGATCATCTAGTGTCGGCGCTCAGTTGAGTTAGAGAGCTCTCACAGTTTCTTGTAGCATCAGAATAGTTCTCCAAATAGTTCTGCTTTATTGTGTTCAGCATACATCTTATATACCATTCATTTACAAGCCAGAAATTCCTGTCCCTCTAATCAGTTAATTGGCTTAGCTTCTCCCAAAACACAGTGATAAAGGATGAAAAGTTTCTTAAGTGTGATAAGATTAACAGTACATACAAAAAGAACCTCTTTGTTTACCCTTAGATGCAAACAGATACCATTTGTCTTACACTCCAGACTCCCAAGGTTTCATAGTGATAGGGTCTATCAAGGAGTATGATAAACTCTTTGCTGACTTGTTCAGCTACATCTTCCCCCACAATCTAGTTGAACTGTCCTCCCATTACCATTGCTACCACAAGCTACTAAACCATATCTCGCAGCCCTCATCCAGATGCCTCTTGAACACTGCCAGGGATGGCGACTCCGCCAGCTCCCTGGGCAGGCCATTGCAGTGCCTGACCACTCTCTGAGAGAAGAAGTTTTTCCTTATGTCTAATCTAAACCTCCTCTGGTACTACTTGTGGCCATTTTCTCAGGTTCTGTTTGTTGCCTGGGAGGAGAGGCCAAACCCCTCCTCATCACAACCTCCCTTCAGGAAGTTGTGAAGTGCAATGAGGTCTCCCATAAGCCTCCTCTTCTCCAGAATAAACAATCCCAGCTCCCTCATAAGATTTGTGCTCCAGACCCCTCACCAGTTTCATTGCCCTTCTCTGGACACGTTCCAGGGGATCAATGTATTTCTTGTAGAGAGGGGACCAAAACTAAACACAATATTTAAGATGCGGCCTCACCAGTGCTGAGTAGAGGGAACATAAAATGTTCCCTGTCTAACAAATATATTTACACTGGCCAATTATACAAACACAAGCAACAATACAGGAAATTAGACAATAACCATCTTTTTTGTTTGTTTGTTTGTTTGTTTGTTTTTTCTATATGTTTATTCATTTACTGTTAGATAAACAAAATCGAAGAAATGCTAGAACACACTCAAAGCATGAAAAGCTTCAGCTCCAAAGATGGCCAAGTTAGCACAACTGTGGCCATTCACAAGTACTGGCACTTGTTTAAGCATTAAGGTAAGAAATATCTATGACAATAATTTATTCATTTTTAATATGAAAAATATCTCTTACAATATTAGTGTTAGAAAAAATAATTGAGAGCATTTGAACAAAGATTACATTAATTACTATCTGACAATGTGAAAAGTTTAAAAAAAAATAATGGGAGTTAATGAGCTGTGAAAGTTCTTAAGTGGGACAACATCTAAAAATATCCTAAATCTAATTCTTACTGTGGAATAAAAATACCAGGAGGAAAAAAAAAAATAAAAAAAATCATTAAAAATATAAACACAGATTACAGAAAGATTTTAATATGTATTCAGCCAAGCTGGCTAGCTTACCTCTTTTTCATTAATTTCTATCCAGGGTGTTCTTCTGAGTCACAGATATACACAACTGAAATTACTGTCAATTTTGTCAGTTGTAAACTGCATAACTTCCCAAGCTGTGCATGGTTTATATAGGTGTTATCCCTTCAGTATCTTGGCAGTATTGCTCTTATAATAACTATATTATAATAATATTATAATAATAACCTATAATAATGCTGCAACTGAGATAAAAATATGAATACTCACATCCACATTTTGAGTATGAGCTCAAAATTCTTCTAGAAAGACAAACTTTATAGTGGAATAGTTCATTGTTCTCCAAGACTCTCATTTTAACTAGAGATAGGCTATTCGCAATAGTTTGCGAAGATGTAGTCACTGTACTGCCAATCTGCTTTGGGGATTACATTGCAGCTAGGACTAAAATGTGAAATATAAAAATAGAAATATCACAGAATCACAGAATCATAGGGGTTGGAAGGGACCTCCAGAGATTGAGTCCAACCTCCCTGACAAAGCAGGTTCCCTACACCAGGATGCACAAGTAGGTGTCCAGGCAAGTCTTGAATATCTCCAGAGGAGGAGACTCCACAACCCCCCTGGGCAGCCTGTTCCAGTGCTCTGTCACCCTCACCATAAAGAAGTTCTTGCGCACATTTGTGTAGAACTTCCTATGCTGCAGTTTCTGGCCGTTTCCCCTCGTCCTGTCTTCACACACTGCTGAAAACAGTCTGGCCTCACCACTCTGCCCCCACACCTTAGATATTTATAAACCTGGATCACGTCCCCTCTCAGTCTTCTTTTCTCAAGGCTAAACAGACCCAGTTCACTTAGCCTTTCTTCATAGGGGAGATGCTCCAGGCCCTTCACCATCTTTGTGGCCCTCCACTGGACTCTTCCCAAGAGATCCCTGTCTTTTTTGTACTTGAGAGCCCAGAACTGGACACAGCACTCCAGATGAGGCCTTACCAGGGCAGAGTAGAGGGGGAGGATCACCTCCCTCAACCTGCTGGCAGCGCTTTTTTTAATGCACCCCAGAATGCCATTGGCCTTTTTGGTCACAAGGGCACACTGCTGTTCATGGCCAACCTGTCGTCCACCAGGACACCCAGGTCCCTCTCTGCAGAGCTTCTCTCCAGCACGTCATGCCCCAGCCTGTACCGGTGCATGCAATTATTTCTCCCTAGATGCAAGACTCTACACTTGCTTTTGTCAAACCTCATCTGGTTTCTTACTGCCAAGCTCTCCAGCCTGTCCAGGTCTCACTGAATGGCAGCACAGCCTTCACCTGTGTCAGCCAATCCTCCGAACTTTGTATCATCAGCAAACTTGCTGAGGGTGGCCACTATCCCCTCATCAAGGTCATTGATGAAGATGTTGAACAAGTTCAGGCCCAGCACCAACCCCTAAGGAACACCACTAGTTACAGGCTTCCAACCAGACTCTGAACTGCCAGTTACGACCCTCTGTGCTCTGCCAGTCATCCAGTTCTCAACCCACCTCATTGTCCACTCATCTATCCCACACTTCCTCAGCTTTGTTATAAGGATGTTGTGGGAGACAGTATCAAATGTCTTGCTGAAATCAAGGTAGATTACATGTTCTGGAATGTTCTTTTACATTCTGAAATGTTACATTCTGAAATGTTACATTCTGAATGTTTTACATTCTGAAATGTTCTTAATAACAGTGATGAAAATTTAAAGAGTCCTAAAAGAATTAAGGCTCCATTTTAAAATTACAATGTACATAACACTCAAATCTTATCCCACCATTTCCTAATCAACACTGTCATTCATCCCTTCATGTAAATGCCTAATGCATTTTTAGGAATGTGTAAGTACAGGCACAATCTGCCTATACAGAAACTGAAAAGGCTCATGAGTGGAAGGAACAGTGGAATAAATTAGTTCATTTAGTTAGTCTTTGATGAAGTAGTTAAAAACTGGATTCAGAGGGATCCCAACCAAACCTATCAATGGTCTGAAATGAGCTGGATGGGATTAAATGGAACCAAGGGCAACATGCAGCATTTAGTACAGCTGTCAGACCCATGCAACTCAAGGACCTAGCACAGCAGCAGTTTTCATAGAATAGAGTATCCCAAGTTGGAATGGACCCAGGAAGATCAAGTCCAACCCCTGGCATCATACAGGACCATTCAAAAATCAAACTGTACATTTGACAGCACTGTCCAAATATTTCTTGTTTGATGATGTGACTACTTCCCTGGGAGCCTATTCCAATGCCCAACCACCCTCTCAGTGCAAGTCTTCTTCTCAGAAGAACCTGTTATTAATATCAAACCTGAACTTCCCCGGACACAGCTATGCATAGCTCCCTCAGCACCACAGAGAAGAGATCAGTGTCTTTCCCAACTTCCCCTTCATGAAGAAGCTGTAAACCACCATGATATCGCACCTCAGCCTTCTCTATAGACCCTGAATTACCTTTGTTACTTTTCTTTGGATGCTCTCTAGTAGTTTTACGTCTTTCTTATATTTTGGTGCTCAAAACTGCACATGGTGCTTGAGGTGAAGCTGAACCAGTGTAGTACAGAGCAAGATAATCTCTTTCCTTGACCAGTTAGCAGTACTGTGCCTGATGAACCTCAGGGTATGGTTGGTCCTTTTGGCTGCTGGGACATGCTGCTGACTTGTATACAACTTGTCCCCACTTTCCCCCAGATTTCTTTATGTAGGGCTGCTTTTTCAGCCTCTTGTCCACCAGTCTGTCTGTATGTATATATATATATATATATATATATATATATATACTTCCTCCCAGGTGAAGAATCATACACTTGTTCAGTTTCAAACTGCTGGTGATTGCCTAGTCTTTTAGTTTGTTAAGGAAACTGTGCAACACCTATTCACCCTTAAGAGAGTAAGTAGCTTCTCCTAATTTAGTATCATCTGCAAAGGAAAAAAGCTGAGAGTCATAGTGTACATAAAAGACACCAATGACGACAGTTTTCAAAAATGAAAGCAACATGAGAATTTATCTGAGAAGTAAAAATTGTTAGGAATCAGAATACATCAATGGGTCCTAACTTCCTTGCCTGGTCTGCAGGCCTCCCTGTATGCAGCTCAAGATTCTATGTTCAGTCCCCAGGGCCATGAGTCCCTACCTGAGCAAGGCCAGCAGCTGGGCCAGTCTCCAGCACCCCACAGCCTTCTCTTTGTTTGGCCATGAGCTTCATCCAGGATCTGTCCTCAGGGAGGTGCCTGCCCAGTGCCCTAGGGCCGTGGCTGCCCTTCTTCTGGCTGGGTGAAGGGATGGGATGGGTTGTCAGGCCCTGCACTTACAGATGCTGGAGGAGCCTCCAGCACCCAATATCTGATCCATGGGGAGACACTGGGATCCACTGCAGAAAGGTTTATCATAGGTGCTTGAAATTAAACTTCATATACATTTGCTAAAACTTCACAAATAAAACATTATCTTTTTTTGCATGTAACAGTGTAAGAAGTTTTCTCTCTTCCTCTCCTTCCCCTCCCCCAAATATCAGTGCTTTCCATTAAAAACTATATATAAAGAATAAAATAAGGATTGGAATACAAATATATAATGACTCTTGAAATGTTTTCAATTATATTTCACTGAAATACACAAGTCCTTTAACATTTTTCTAGCAGAGGAAAAAATACTATTTGACAAAATTAAGCCAAATTAAAAGACTTATACAAAAATAAGTATAAGCTGAATCTTTCTACCTGTTTTCAGATCCATTTTATTCTTCATTTCAGCAATGAACTATATCAGAAACCACGGTAAGATTAGTGTTTATTTTAAAAAATTCATTAGGCAATGTTCAATATAAATTATCCAATTGTTATGGCTACTTTAATGTGATGTCTGGAATGCATCTATTTTTATTTTTTTTTCAGAATTTATTGTTTAAGTACAGTTACAACATTTGTGCCGCTACAAACTGTTTCTACTTCAAAACAATGTGTTGCGTGTTCATGAATACATTTGTAGGATTATTTTGTCATGTTAGATAAGCTGGGAGAAATTTTTGTCCTACAGTTTGTTACATCTAATAGCAAAGAAATCACATGAAAAACTCGCTTTGCAGAAACAAAGCTAAAACATTTGCGCAGGAGAGATCACAAGTGGAAACATGCCTTTTCTTTTTTTTTTTTTCCAATATTAACTTTTTCATGCTCTGTCATAAATTCTTAGATTAGCAGTGTAGGAGGAAGCAGAATCTGGCAGTATCAGCAATTACAATAAAAATGAATCAAGGCCAGGAACTAACAGACAGTACGAGAAATTCCCTGCCAAGCAGAGAATCTTATAGAGTAATCTCACAGCTGGTTTCTAACTTTTCTGGCATCAGAGACTACCAACAACCATGACTGATGCAAAGTCTGTGTATAAGCAATGGAAACTGTTAATACTGCAGTCACTGCACTGACAAGAAAAAAATAATAATAAATAATAATAATAAAAAAATCTAGAGATGAGTAGTCACATGACTATGACTAGTCACAGATAAAGCCTGCAGTAGCAACTATGCAACAAAGGACATGGTCTCTAGTCCTACTTGGTGTATCCAGTTTAGCACCATTAATTACAATCTCCTGGTAGTGGCCGCTGTCATTCCAGTCTCATACTGTAGGGAATCACTGGTGCCTCAAAAGTGACAATTTCAGCTGTAGCCCATGCCCTCTGATACAGATGCAGTTCCTTCACGTGGCATTGTATTAGATGATGCAGATTGATTACACCAGGGATTGAACAGGATACAGAAGAGGTTGCATGAGAAGCCTAAGCTCTGTACAACTCGGAGGAAAGGTATGATTGATGTCAAGATGCTACTTCTTGTAGCAAGAAAAAAAGGCTTTTACTGGATTTCAATTATTTATTTATTTATTTATTTATTGCATGCCATGGGTTGATCCAAACTGTATTGGAACAGGGCAGTGCTCCTGAGCACCTGCAATACATTGATGATATCGTTGTGTGGGGCGATTCAGCGGAAGAAGTCTTCACAAAGGGAGAGCTAATAATCCAAATTCTTCTGCGTGCTGGTTTTGCTATTAAGCGAAGCAAAGTGAAAGGACCTGCTCAGGAGATTCAGTTCCTAGGTATAAAGTGGCAAGATGGCCATCATCACATCCTGACAGATGTGATCAACAAAATCACTGCTATGTCTCCACTCACTAGTAAGAGAGAGACACAATCGTTTCTGGGTGCAGTGGGCTTTTGGAGAATGCATGTTCCAAACTATAGCTTCATTGTAAGCCCCCTTTATCATGTGACGCGAATGAAGAATGAATTTACATGGGGCCCCGAGCAGCAGCAGGCTTTTGAGCAGATTAAACAGGAGATAGCCCGTGCCATGGCCTTGGGGCCAGTACGGACAGGACAGGGTATAAAGAACATCCTCTACACTGCTGCTGGAGAGAAAGGTCCCACTTGGAGTTTGTGGCAGAGAGCCTCAGGGGAGACCCGAGGCCAACCCCTGGGATTATGGAGTAGAGCATATAAGGGGTCAGAAGAGGGCTACACTCCAACTGAAAAGGAGATCTTAGCTGCATATGAGGGGCTTCGGGCTGCTTCCGAAGTAGTCGGTACTGAAACACAGCTCCTTCTGGCACCTCGACTGCCAGTGCTGAACTGGATGTTCAAAGAAAAGGTTCCCTCCACTCATCATGCAACTGATGCCACTTGGAGTAAGTGGATTGCGTTGATTACACAACGAGCACGGATGGGGAATCCCAGCCGTCCAGGAATCCTAGAGATCATCATGGACTGGCCTGAAGGTAAAAAGTTTGGAACATCACCAGGAGAAGAAGTATCACGAGCTAAAGAGGCCCCACCATACAATGAATTACCAGAAAATGGAAAAAAATATGCCCTGTTTACAGATGGATCGTGTCGTGTTGTGGGAAAGCATTGCAGATGGAAATCTGCTGTGTGGAGCCCCACACGGCAAGTTGCAGAGGCCACTGAAGGGAATGGAGAATCGAGCCAATTTGCAGAGGTAAAGGCTGTCCAACTGGCCTTAGATGTTGCTGAACGGGAGAGGTGGCCAGTACTTTATCTTTACACTGACTCGTGGATGGTGGCAAATGCTCTGTGGGGGTGGTTACAGCAGTGGGAACAAAATAACTGGCAAAGAAGGGGTAAACCTATTTGGGCTGCTGAACTGTGGAAAGATATTGCTACCCGGATAAAGAATATGGTCGTGAAAGTACGCCATGTAGATGCTCATGTGCCCAAGAATCGGGCTACTGAAGAACAGCAAAATAACCATCAGGTGGACCAAGCTGCCAAAATTGAGGTGGCTCAAATAGACCTGGACTGGCAGAACAAGGGTGAATTATTTCTAGCTCGGTGGGCCCACGAGACCTCGGGCCATCAAGGGAGAGATGCAACATATAAGTGGGCTAGAGACCGAGGGCTGGACTTAACTATGGGTGCTATTGCACAGGTTATTCACGACTGTGAAACATGTGCCATAATTAAACAAGCCAAGAGGATGAAACCACTCTGGGAGGAAGGGCGATGGCAAAAGTACAAATATGGGGAGGCATGGCAGGTTGATTATATCACCTTGCCACGATCTCGCAGTGGTAAGTGTTATGTGCTTACCATGGTGGAGGCAACCACGGGCTGGCTTGAAACATATGCAGTACCCCATGCTACCACCCGAAACACCATACTGGGTCTTGAGAAACAAGTCCTGTGGTGACATGGCACCCCAGAAAGAATTGAGTCAGATAACGGGACTCATTTCAAGAATTCTCTTGTGAATACTTGGGCCAAAGATCATGGCATTGAGTGGATTTACCATATTCCCTACCATGCACCAGCCTCTGGTAAAATTGAACGATGGAATGGTTTGTTAAAAACTATGCTGAAAGTAATGGGTGGTGGAACATTTAAGCACTGGGAGAAGCATTTGGCGGAAGCCACTTGGTTAGTTAATACCAGAGGATCCATCAATCATGACGGTCCTTCCCAATCCAGCTCCCTACATACTGTAGAGGGAGATAAAGTCCCTGTTGTACATGTAAAAAGCATGTTTGGTAAAACGGTTTGGGTTCTTCCAGCTTCTGGAAAGGGCAAACCTCTCCATGGTACTGTTTTTGCCCAGGGACCAGGGTCCACTTGGTGGGTAATGCAAAGAAATGGGGATGTTCAATGTGTACCACAAGGAAACTTGATGCTAGGGGAGTGCAGACAGTAATTCTATGTATATGTATATAGACTTGTGTGTGTAATGCACTTTTAATCATTTTCTTTGCATATATGTATATATATATTGAGCATGATGTAGTGATGTAGAATAAGGGGTGGAATGTCATGGTTTTACTTTTTTTGGTTTTCAGTATTCCACATCAACACATCATGTAGTGCACTGGAACTAAAGTGTTAATACTCCAGCTCCATGTACCTATCCCTGTACGTGACGGAAGTCATGGGATCTGACCCTTCCGGGGGGAGGGAATGCTCACTTACTACTTTGCAGTGGGCTCATGGAGATTGCGTTTTCCTAGCCATCCCAAGCGTTTCAGGTTTGACTTGGTCTCGGGAACTCTCTCTCTCCTATCTTATTTGATTTATTAGTCTCAATTTCAATTAGATCTTATTATATTGTATTATTTTGCATTTCCAATATCATAGTTAGTAAAATAAGTTTTCCTCCATAGATTGTTGCCACTGTTGTTTTTCTTCCCCTCCTTCCTTCCCATTTTGTGTGGGGCTGGGATGGGAGTAGAGGGGCAGGGGCAGGGGCCTACTGCCCCCTGTCAAGGGCATAGATTGATCTAGTTAACGCCGTGACAATTGCCAATGTTAGATCATGTGATGAAAAGCTTACCTCAAAAAACAGAACAGAGGAACTGTGGGGGAAGATGTAACTGTGAGCAGTCACCAAAGAGTTTATCAGACTCCTTGATAGACCCTATCACTGTGAAACCTTGGGAGTGTGGAGTGTAAGACAAAGAGCAAAAGGAAAGAACAGGAAAGGAACAAAGTAGCTTGGAGAACGATTAGCAGGGAAAAATGCTGATAGGTGCCAGTTACATCTGTGCCTTGCACCAGCTAAATGGAGTCTGCCTTCAGCCAATCTCCATTTTTAACTATTTCCCTTGGTGATAGCACTCTATTCCATATGTATGTGTACATATGGTGGAGATCTAAGTAACAGCTACTATATAGAAGTCATAGGTTATATAGATTTGCATGTTTGGAGTGCCAAAAGATGGAGAAACTGGAGTTTGTACATATCCAGTGAGTATATATGTAAAGTATTTTCTATCTATGTTGGTCTGTGTGGTCATACGTATCAATGTATGTATCAAGTGTGCGTAAGCAACCACTGGGAACATGTGCGTCAGTACTGGTAGAACATAAAAACATAGGATCATGGAGATGCAATAGCCTCATTTCTATTGGGCTACTGCATTTGTGAGCTCCTAAAGGGCTACAGGACAGATTCAAAGCGCTTGGAATTGAGTGGGAAGAATTGAGTTTTGAGAATGTTCTTGCCTGCATAATGCAGATCCTTGGACCTGTGTCATGAACAAAAGGGAAATATGAGTGGTTGAGATTTCATTCTGCGTGACACAGAGGCAACTGCTTTCCAGCTGCTCTGTCATTCTAAGGATATTTGTCAATTTCAAAAATCAGTATCCAAAATCTTGCAAGTAGAAAGGCTCATGCAGTCACATATTGATGTTTCTCCTTGTCCATATGGGAAGAAGTAACATACAGAAGAAAAAAACTCAGCATACAAAAGGTCTCTGGGGCAAGAATTAGAGAAACAGGTTCCCAAGAGTAGTCTTGACAATGCCTCTAGTAAATGAGACATGGGTAGGAACAGATAGTGACTGCAGACAAGTGCAAAACTGCATATTCAGTGCCACTATATATATTTATATATGATTATCATATATATTATATATGATTATGTTCTATTTGATGGTTAAGGAATATTACTGGGAAGAGATGGAATACACCTAGTAGAAAGTAGAGAGAACATATCAATGTAGAAACACGCTAACCTAGTGGAAGTACTTCTAATTGCTCATTGAGGGTGAGCACCAAGTCCTGAAATAATCAAGTCATGCATGACAGAATAGGTTCTTAGAAAGGTAGCAGGAAGACATTCAGAGTTCCTCTCAAAAAAGGGAGTTCAGCAGTTTCTTGTTTGTTTCTTTTCTTTCTTTTTTTTTTAATCTGCCTGCAGAACTATAACTGAACTAATACATAGCACTTGAGAAACAAACAAGAACAACTGGAAGGCTGTGCACAGTCTGAGGTCTGTAAATCACTGGAATCATGACTTGGTGGGATAGGATGAGCTATATATTTTCATGACTTGGTAGAGAATATCTTCAAAGAATAGACAAAGGAAGAAGAGGAAGGGAATTTACACTTCCTGCAAAAGAGCTCCTTCGCTGCACAGATCTCCAGTATAGAGCTGGAGCTACAAGTATGTACTTGTAGCCCTGAAGGCCAACTGTGTCCTGGACTGCATCAAAAGAGGGATGACCAGCAGAGCAAGGGAGGTGATAGTCTACCTCTATTTTGTCCTAAGGAGTCCTCAGTTAGAGTGAGGTTCTGCATCAAGGCCTGGGATTCCCAGCGTAAGAAAGATGTGGAATTTTTGGAGCAGGTCCAGAGATTGCAATGAAGATTATCAGAGGACTGGAACACTTCTCCTATGAAGACAAGCTGAGGAGTCTGGGCTTGTTCTGCCTGAAGATGAGAGGGTTCCAGGGATACTTCATGGCAGCCTTTCAGTACTTAATGATAGCTTTTATAAACAGGAAGAAGACCAACTTCCTACATCTGATAGTGATACCTAAACTTGTGTAAAATGTTTGACACTGTTCTGCGTTACATTCTGGTTGCCAAATTGGAGAAAAATGGATTTGATGGGTGGACCACACTAGGGATAAGGAATTGGCTGGATTGTTGCAGTCAACGGCTCAATGTTCAAGTGGGGACTGGTGACAAGTGTCATTCCTCAGGGATTGGTGTTGGGAGCGGTGTTATTTAACATCTTTGTAGGTGACATGGACAGTGGGATTGAGTGCACCATTGGCAAGTTTACAGATGACACCAAGCGGAGTGCCCATGCCAACATCATGAAGTTCAACAAGGTCAAGTGCAAGGTCCAGCACCTGGGTCACGGCAGTCCCAAGCACATTTGGGCAGATAATGACTTAAGAGCAGCCCTGAGGAGAAGGATTTGGGGATGTTGGTTGATGAAAGATTCAACATGTGCTGGCAATGTGAGCTTGCAGCCCAAAAGGCCAACCATATCCTGGGTTGCATCAGGAGAAGTGTCACCAGCAGGTCAAGGGAGGTGATTCTGTACCTCTACTCTATTCTTGTGAGACCCAACCTGGGGTACTGTGTTCAGTTCTGGAGCCCCCAGCACAAGAAGGACATGGAGTTGTTGGAATGGGTCCAGAGGAGGGCTACGAAGATGATCAGAGGCCTAGAGCACCTCCCCTTTGAGGGCAGGCTGAGAGAGCTGGGGCTCTTCAGCCTGGAGAAGAGAAGGCTCCAACAAGAACTTATGGTGGCCTTCCAGTACTCGAAGGGGGCCTACAGAAAAGCTGGGGAGGGACATTTGATAAGTGCATGTAGGGATAGGACAAGGGGAAATGGTTTAAAACTGGAAAAACGTAGGTTTACACTAGATATCAGGAAGAAATTCTTTACTGTGAGAGTGATGAGACACAGGAACAGGTTGCCCAGTGAGGCTGCCCCCTCCCTGGAAGCATTCAAAGCCAGGCTGGATGGGGCTTTAAGCAACCTGATCTGGAGGGAGGTGTCCCTGCCTATGGAAGGGGAGTTGGAACTAGATGATCTTAAGGGTCCCTTTCAATCCAAACATTTCTACAATTCTATGATAGGCCAAGGGAAAATAGTTTCAGACTAAAAAAGAAGGTGAAATTTGAAATTCCTTACAATTAGCCCAGTAAACTAATGAGTGACTAGTGTGGATTAATGCTCATCTTGAGCAAAGAGTTGGTAAATTTGATTGTAGCTAGTATCTTCAGAACTACAGCAAGATTACGTTCAGGATCTGATAGAAAACAATAGAGATAAGACAGTATTTTAGTGCAACAAACTCCCTTATGCATGGAATTCCTAGACACTGTCTCCTGAAAATTAGTCATGAAGAGGAAGGTAGACTGGCAGATCTATATTTTTATTAAAGGAAACATACAGAGATGTCAGAAAGAAGCAAATTCATTGTACAGGAAGATCAGGATTTTCACTAGAAGGCGGACATTGTTCAGCAAGGAGTTTTCAATCAATGGAAGTTTAAGTAAAAAAGTGCATGTAAACAGTGGAAATAAGCAGAAGCAACAAAGCAAGAGAATAAAAGCATTGTTTGGACACTTAATAAAGCTACAAGAAACAAAGGATGCAAGGACTAACAGGAAGGAGGTTATACAAGCATTCTAGTAACAAAAGGTAGTTCAGAGAAGGTGCAAGTTCATTGCTGAATAAAGGAGGCAGCCTAATGAGTATTAAGACAAAGGATCTAGTTTCAACTTCTTTCTTGACTGTAATCCCAGGCAAAATCAATCCCTGATCTCCATTAAATATTTATATGCAGAGACTAAATGTGGGAAGCAAAAACAATTGGGAAGCTGAGTGTGTTGACAGATCTCCTGAAGAAACCAGAGGATTTTTATCATCTGAAAAATTACGGTTATTGGAAGAGGTCCCTGGGAGCTAGGAAAATGGTTCATGAGAGTAATCTCTAAGAAAGGCAAGAAAGCAGGTCAAGGAACCAAAAGGCAGATCATCTTCACTTCAATATATGGAAAATTCATTAAGCTTGCCCTTTTTAAATCCAAAATGGATTCCAAGTACATGGTGGACAAGAACACAACAAAATTTACCGAGGGTAACCCTCCTTGACCAAAATGAAAGCTTTCTACAGTTAAATGGCTGGCTACAGGAAAAAAAAGTGAAAGCAATACGTCTATCTCAACTTTGGAAAGGCTTTTGAGACCATTTCCCACAGAACTGTCATGTAGTAGCTGAAGATGTATGTATACTGGACAAAGAAATTTCTTGAGGAGCTGAAATCTGGCTTAACTGCCAGGTTCAAATGATAACAATCAGTGTCTCAACCAGTATCTGGTTTTTGGGCAGGAACAGGCATTGTGCAAAAATTTTCATGCTGGAGCTAGTATTATTCATTTTCTATGAAAAAAAAAAAAAAAAGTATGGTAACAATCACAACCTGATAAAAAGACAAATTTTCAAGAGCTTTAAGATTTCCTAAAGAAATCCTCTTCTCAGAGTAAGGTATGTGGCCAGGGAAAGTAAATGAATTTGTGTCTTATTATACTAGCGATGACTGCCAGAAAGTTCACTGAAATGTGCAAAGATTTACATTCCTATGTAAAAGAAGGACTAGAGTATTGCAAAGGCATCTTACATTTTCTGTCTTTTCTGAGATGCGGGCCAAAGCCCAGATTAAGATTTTCATAGAAGTGTATTAATCTGCCTCTCAGAAGATAATTAAATTGCTGTGTGAAAGTTGGGAATATAATCGTTTTCTATCACTGTATTTCTGTAAGCCAAAAGTTAGCATTTTAAAAGCATTCACATTTTTCCCAACTTGATCTCAAAAGCAGATATTTTTTTATTCCTTTAAAGTGCAAAGGATTAGAAATGTGCATGAATGTCGAGGAAAAAGATGTATCATTCTGTTTTTTCATGTAGGAAGTAGACAAGGTCATCTTGCACTAGGGCCAAGAACTTCAGTCAATTACTCTGCGGTTCATGTTAGAATTGTAATTACTGCGTAAAATCCATTGAAATTATTCCATGAAAACAATTTCATACAGCTTGATTACCACCTGGAGTCTCCTGATTGTAATTGGTTAAGTGATAAACATGGAAAAGAATTACAAATAATAAATAAATCGTAATAGTCTGCATTCCATCAAGGACTCCCTGAGGAATCAGTCACTAAGTGACTGAAAAAAAAACCCAACAAAACTGACCAATACCTCAGGTATGAATATGTATCCATGGTTGTGGTTTTCCTTCCTTCCTTCCTTCCTTCCTTCCTTCCTTCCTTCCTTCCTTC
>JAPSGF010000052.1:363155-406666 GCA_035772895.1 Perdix hodgsoniae
TTCTTTCTTTCTTTCTTTCTTTCTTTCTTTCTTTCTTTCTTTCTTTCCCTTTAGTTAATGATAATATATTTCTGAAGAAAATTCATTCAGTAACAGAGAACATGAGTTATTTCATGAGTGATTTCAAACATATGTTTTGGGCAGCATGGTCTGTTTTTTTGTTGTTTTTGCTTTTTTTTTCCCCTCCTCTTTCTCTTTTTTCCTAGACCTACTTTGATACGTATTTGATATGATATGTATATGTCTGAACAGACTAGACAAGCAGAGAAAGATAAAACACTTTTTCAGCCAAAAATCATCTATAGAAAGAACCTGAAAGTAAACTATCAGTGAAGCAATTTCATGCAAACTATACTACCTTTTTTTGGAGGATTAAATAGAATCACCACAAGATGGCTCTCCAGTTTCTCCAAATGCCTTTTTTTTTTTTTTAAAAATCAAGCTACTCTCCACTGAAGGCATTGATTATCTTACTGAAGTCTGGAGTACAGCTGAGCAGGCTGTGGATTAGAGCTATGTCTAATAAAATAATAGCTATTTTTACATTAAAGCCCTGGAGATATCTTTGAAAGGTAATTCTGTTACTTTAATTTCTGTACCCCATAAAAAACTGTTATCTAGTTTGTGCCTCTGTCAATTTTTTTTCTAACAGACAAAGATTGGTTCAGAGAATTCAAACTGATTTAGAGTTTAAGCCTCCTGCTTTTACAGGCTAAGTAGCTTAAGCTCCTAAAATTTCTAAGTTTCAAAAATATGTTTCTGAATAATACATACATATGTTCCTATATATAAATTTAATTACATTTTTTATTAGCCATTAGTTTTCAAAAAGCAGAAGTAAAATAAAAGGATGTATAGTGCTATATAAAGTTTTTTAGGACAAGGTATTCCCCAAATTATCTGAAAACATGCTAGAATAAAAACTACCCTCAAGGAAAAGACAAGATTATGATTTGTGGCTTTCAGTCTCAAAACAAATTAAAAGCACTAGACCAGTTCCTTAGAATAGTTTACATACTTTTTAGAATAGAATAGAAAAACCTTGGGAGGTAAGGACTGGGAAAGGTATAATTAAATAAGTAGTTGGTAAGAGCAAAAAAATCTTTTTTGTTTGTGTACAGTAAAAATATAAACTGGTATTTATTCAGAATAATAATCTATATTATTTCACAAAGTATGTCTGGAAGGCTTTTCACACAGGAATCATAACTGTATTGAAGTTTTCTGCAGTCTGCAAAGCTACTAGAGAGCGGTATATTCGTGAAAATTTTCACTTCTGCAAGGTCAGAGGTACAAGTTATGTTCCTTATGTCTTCTATTCTTGGTTCCAAATTCTTTTTAAGGTCAAACTCACTGATCGATAACCTTCTCTATATAGGTTCACTGAACCAAGGGTGACTTTTTACTGGTCAAATTTGATCCTTATACTTAACAATGTAGTGATGAAAATGAGTTCCCTGTTTGGCTCTGGAAAGCTGAATACAAGCAAGAGAAATATTTTATTAAAACAAAGCTGCCACTCTCAGTTATAACAGATGCAGAGCATGAAAGAAACTGGAATTGAAAATAAATTCATAAAACTGAGGGAAAATTTCTTGAAGACTCAGAGTAGAAATAGAAAATAAAATGCTATCAAGGAGACCAGTTTTGGGTATAATTGTATAAAGTGCCAACAAGATGTAATATGAAAACCCCAAGGCCTGGCAGGAAAAAAAGAATACAGAATCAGAAACTTAAGACATTCTTGTTGACTTTTGCACTGAATTTTCAGTGTCATTGCTTTGTTTACAGTCTCCAGATGCCATAATATACTTAAAAAAGAACTTTTTGACCAAGGTTTTTATGCTTACATTGTCTGTTGTTCAAAATGAGAAAGTTCATATAAAATGTATTCACAGCTATATAGAAATTATTTGGTACATCTGAATCTTAGTCAAGAATTGCAAATGCAAAAGTAAATTGCAAATAGTGAACTCAATAGTGAGACACTGAAGTACAGCCTGTCAGCCTTAGTGTGGTCAGTCAGAAAGAAATGTTTCTTTAGCCGTGCTGAAGGTGCCAAAAATTCCTTAGAATGCAATGGAATAAATTTCTGCCTCAGGAGCAAACAATTCTAAAGAATAATGCATCTCAGAAACACAGAATCACAGAATCACCAAGGTTGGAAAAGACCTCCAAGATCACCCAGTCCAACCATCCACCTATCAACAATAGTACCATGTCCCTCAGCACAAAATCCAAACGTTCCTTGAACACCTCCATGTTCAGTAACTCCACCACCTCCCTGAACAGCCCATTCCAGTGCTTAACCACTCTTTCTGAAAAACAGCATTTCCTAATGTCCAGCCTAAATCTCTCCTGGTGCAGTTTGAAGCCATTCCCTCTAGTTCTATCACTAGTTACACAAGAGAAGAGGCCAACCACCAGCTCGCTACAATCTCCTTCTAGGTAGTTAGAGGTAGAGAGCAATAAGGTCTCCCCTGAGCCTCCTCTTCTCCAGACTGAACAATCCCAGCTCCTTCAGCCGCTCCTCATAAGGCCTGTGCTCCAGAGCCCTCACCAGCTTTGTCACCCGTCTTTGAACCCATTCCAGGGCCTCAATGTCTTTCTTGCAGTGAGGCTGGACATAGTACTCAAGGTGCAGCCTCAAATCTGGGGCTTTATTTATTTAGTCATTTTTAAAAGGTGGTATTTTTAATTTCATGGAATAGTCTGGGTTGAAAAGGATCTCAAAGATCATCTAGTTTCAACCTCCATGCTATGTGCAGGGTCACTAACCACTAGACCAGGCTGCCCAGAGCCACATCCAGCCTGAACTTGAACACTTCCAGGGATGTGGCATCTATAACCTCCTTGGGTAATTTGTTCCAGTGTGTCACCACTCTCTGGATGAAAAACTTCCTCCTAATATCCAAATTTAAACCTCCCATGTCTCAGTTTAAAACCATTTCCTCTTCTCCTATCACTGTCCACCCTCGTAAACAGTTGTTCTCCAACCTGTTTAAATGCTTCTTCAAGTACTGGAAGGTCACAATGAGGTCTCCCCAGAGCCTTCTCCAAGCTAAACAAACCCAGTTCCCTCAAACTTTTCTCACAGGAGAGGTGTTCTCTGATCATCTAAGTATCCCTCCTCTGGATCCAATCCAAGAGTTCTGTGACTTTCTTGAGCTAGAGATCCCAGGCCTGGACACAGCACTCCAGATGGAGCCTCAGAAGAGCTGAGTAGAGGAGAGATAATCACCTCCCTTTCCCTGCTGGCCACCCCTTTTTAATGCAGCCCAAAACACAGTTGGCCTTCTGGGCTGGAAGTGCACACAGCTGGCTCATATCCAGTTTCTTGTCCAGCAGGACCGCCAAGTCCTTCTCCACAGAGCTGCTCTCCAGGAGATCTTTCCCCAGTTTGTACAAATGCCTGGGATCACCCTGGCCCAAGTGCAGCACCTTGCACTTGGCCTTGTTGAACCTCATTAGGTTTTCATGGGCCCACTTCTCCGGCCTGTCCAGGTCCCTCTGGATGGCTTCCATTCCTTCCAATGTATCAACTGCACTGCTCAGCTTAGTGTTGTCAGCAAAGTGGCTGAGGGTGCACTCGATGCCATCGTCTATGTCATTGATGAAGATGTTGAAGAGCACTGGTCCCAAGACTACCCCCTGCTTATGACCAGCCTGCACCCTGTCATAGAACTGTTGATCACAACCCTTTGGCTGCATCCAGGCAATGAGTTCTTCATCCACCCCACAGTCCATCCTTCAAATCTATACCTCTCCAATTTAGAGAGAAGGATGTGGTGAGGGGCCATATCAAAGTCTTTGCAAAAGTCAAAGAAGCTGACATATGTTGCCCTTCCCATGCCCATCAATGCCATCACTCCATCATACAATGCCAAAAAAAATTGATGATAATTAAATGGGATTAGCTTCCTCTAAACTTCTTTGTCTCTGTACACAAAATAGAAATAAGAAGACCAAATAAACAACAGTTAACAATCAAGTTAAATACTGACAATGAAATATGATGAGGATCACCACTTATCTGAAACTTAATCTGTGTCATTATGGTACACTGTCTTCAGGCCACTATGTTGGCTTTAAGCCCCAAAGAAAGACTGTATCCCTATATCTCAGAGAAGTTGATAGCATTCCCTTTTATAAAATTTCTCCTGGTGTAGATTTTAAACACCTACTGGATTAGCTAGAGGAAAAAAATATTGCACAGTATCATAAGAAGCATTAGTAACTTTCTTGAATTATTCATTAATCTCTTTTATATAATATATACTAGAATAACAATCTGTGGGGAAGGCTTAACTGCTCAGAAAAAAAGTATGAAAGTGTTGTTTAATTATAAATAGTAACAGCAATTTCTGCAAAAGAATATTTTCTTAAATTCCTTGAGTAAAATACTATCCCTAGATAAACCAAGGAAAGTTATTCCACTGGCTTTATGAGCCACAATTTAACCTCATGACTTCATTAATGTTTCTATCATTACATATAATGTTTCCTTTACTGTGTTCCTGCCAACATAAAAATACTAAACCCTATAAATTTAATTTACTCAGCAAGGCGAAATTTTTTTTTTTTTTTTTTTTTTTTGCTATGAAAATGTTACTCAATTGCAGGAAAATTAAAAGTAATTGTACTCCTGTCTAATCCATTCACAGGATACACAGATGGGCTCATGCATATTTGCTTAGGATTTCTTCTGCCAAACAGAGCAGACTGAGCTGTTTTATATATAACATAGCTACATATGTTCATGTATATTACATACTATTAAGAAGAGAGTTGACAAACAGAATTTTTGTGCAAAATTGAAGAATGAAAAATAATAGCTTTTTCTAAGATTGACAGTGTAACTGATTTTTTTTTTTAACTTTAATGAAATGTGTATAAAAGCTGTTCTTTTTACATAAGGTTTTCTTTAAAATAAGTAAAGATGTATATCTTATTTTATTAAATACAAGTGGGAAGCAGTGAAATGTGGAGTCTTTGCAGGTGCATTTTCTTCAACTCTTTACAGAGCTGAACTTGTTAAAAGTTCATCTGAAGCTCTCTAAAATTCATGGAAGATTTGGATCATTATAGTTTCTGTGTATTTGAGATCAGCAAGGAAATGACACTTCAAACTAATTTTTACAGAAAGCAAAACTGCAGACATGTTTTGATTCAAGTATCCTTAACCTGCTAAATGTATCATCGTTTTAGAGAACTAATAAGCAAATTCTTCAAACAAATAAGCTCCACCATTTTATTTACAAAGACCAAAGCTAACCTGTATCTCTTACATATGTTTAATTTCAGTTGAAACAAGATTTTTATTATCTCATGTGAATGTTGAAAATTATAACCATTCTGTATAATTAGGGGGATATTGGTTTTACATTCAAAAGTTTTTAGTGCATGGTGCTAATGAAGGTTGGTTTCACTCACTGGCTTTTGTATAACTATCTAATTGATTTCCTTAAGCTAGATAACTAGAAGATTCTTTACCATATCATCATGTCAAGCTATGTGATATATATATATATATTTTTCATTCTATTATTTTAAATTACATGAAACATGATATACAATAATGTATTTTGAATGGTATAGGTGGAAAATGAATAGGTTCTCCAGAGCCTTACAGTGAAAGTATTTCTCTACCCTCTTCAAATAATCCATGGGCAGAAACTTCTTACACATTGCAGCTAGGATTCAAATAGATCTCTGTCTACTCAAAGTGAAATTGTGTTAGATTTAGTCACTGAGTTGAACAAGAGTTCCTAGAACTTAGCTATTACTTCCTTCTGTTTCCATAGAAACACATCACATATCGGTATGATGAATATGGAGAAACACTACGTTAAAACAATCTCAATTTTAAACATAAAGGGAAAACAAACTTATCTAAAATGGCAATTACATTAAAGCATCTTCTATTTTCATTTAGTACAACAGCAGTTGCCATGAAAAAGGCACAGCAAGACAGCCAAACATCTTCACTTTGTTGAGTTGAGTTAGTGGATAAAAACAGAACCTCGTGGATTAAGACAAAATCAAAAAGTTTGCATATGCTTCAGATGTCTTTCAAGATTGCAGTATAGCACAATAGCTCCATAAATTAGTCTTGATGTTTAAACACAAAGTCTTCTGAAACATTGGTTCCTCTTTTTGATGTATTCTGTGACTAACACAGAAAGTTAGTGCAAGTGCAAGTGAATAAAGTTAGTGAATAACAGAGTTATTAGTGAATCCAGAGTTATTTTGATCCATAACACTCTTTCATATCATTTACTGATGAAACTTTTAAGGAACAGACAGTGTATACTTCACTTGTATTTTAAACATTAACGGAATGATAGGTAGTATTCATTAATATCCTTGCACTGACAGTAAATTGAATGAGTAAACTTATTCTACATGTTTAGTGATTGGTTTAATGAAAGTTTGCCAATATTATGTTAAAATCACACATTTTTATTTATCCATAATAAGGTTGCCAGGTTCAGGCTCTGTATATTTCTTCAGGAGCAATACTTTTGAAAACAGACAGTCTTTCCAGTGGTTTCTTTGAAAATTAGTATTTACTCTGGGCTTTGTGGGAGATGCAAAATCAGATCATGTTCTTGTGTCCCTTATATAAATCTTAGTCTGTCTTCTCCAAGAGAAACTGTGGGCAGTTCACTGAGCTCCAAGTTTACTTCTGTGTATCTGAAAGTAGTAGATTTCTAGATTTTTTAATGTTTTATCTCCTTCTCATATATATATATAATATATATATGTATATAATGCTTTAATTTTACCTTATACTTCTGAAACATTACATGATCATGTCTTGCTCTGAAAAAGCAATGGGCTTAATATTTGGTTTTATATTATTCTGATTATGAATGTGAAGAGATGTGATTCTTTCCACTGGCAAATGAAAAACTCTAAATGGCTTTTTGTGTAATTGAAGGCTGAGCTATTTTCCAACCATGAAGGACAATTGTTGAAAAACAGTATACTTTCAATATTTCTTTTCCACAGAATACTAAAAGTGATTAAAAAATAAAAACAAACAAACAAACAAAACTTCTGAAATGTCACTATTACTTTATCATCATATTCATCATGATCACCATCTGGGTATGGTAAGAATACTCTCCTGAAAAACTAAAGAAAGGTAACACTTAGATTGTAACTAATCTGGTGGAATTAAAAAGCAGAATTCCTAACAGACAATGGAAACAAAGTTGTCCTTATGTCTATTTCAGTAAGTTTCAATGACATGGTGAAATCATAGAATCATAGACACGTTTAGGTCAAAGTTGAGCTATCTGTAGGAAAATTAATTCTAGTTCTTTAGATTAAAGAAATTGCATTATATCCCAGACAGTAACTTCCTCTTCTATAATAAAATGGAAACGATTATGTTAGATTCAGCATTGAAAAAGAATCAATTTTCATTCTCAAATAAGAGTAGCCTGCATATGAGACATACTTGGTTCTGTTTTACTTAGAGAAAATTCACTGAAGCAAAGACTACCACTAGGTAACATGAATCATTATTCATCAGGAACCGCAAAACATGACTGAACGAACACAAATAAAACATACTCCATCAAACACAAATAAATAAATAAATAAATAAATAAATAATCTGCAAATGCATTAATTAACCTGTTGGATTTACATAGATTTATCTTAATACTTCTCAGAAGATGTGATAGTGCATGCTGTTTTGGTTATGAGCTCAGAAATACAGCCTTGCTTATTAGAGAAGCTCTTAAGCTCTCAGCATACTTGCTCAGAAAAAGATTTATGGCTAACCTTTGCTAGGTCATTGACAATGAGACTGGGAAAGTATTTTTTAGAGAAAAGGCAGTCAGATGGTACAACATGAAATTAGGTATGTTGCCAGATGCAACAGGTAGATGATAATATGATTGAAATTCAGGGTATGTATAAATAGAAAATTGTGAGAGGTTTGTAGTCTGGGTCATAAGAAATATGTTTTCTCCTGTGATATTTTTGGCATCCTGCATTTATTTGAAATATATATTCATTACTTTTTATTCACTATGGAGCAGAGACTATTTGTACAACATTTCTGGACATATTTTTCAATTGTGATTTATTGAACTAATGTGTCTTGCTCCCTTCATCAATGTTGAATACTGTAAGTACAGTCAATACATTTCTAGTAAAGGATGCAATGATCCCATAGGTGGATTCTAAAACTTACCCAAAATATCCTCAAAGTAAATGAGAAGTTGACTGGATAAAGGAGAGAGTTTTCAACACTACCGATCTATCTTTGTAAATATGTACAAAATTTTAATGAACGCGAAAACATCAGTAGCTGAAGACAGGAAAGTTATACAAATGAAAGTCATTTTTATATTTTATACTACTTTTCCTTAGGTGTTTCTTACTAGACAGAGATTAATACTGAGCTAAGTGGGATTGAATAAAAGCAAGGTAGAGAGTGGCTTTTTTTGTTGTTGTTATTGGTGATCATGGAATATGCCATCACTGATTGTGGCTATGGGAAAATTAAATTATTTAGATTTAGATTTAGATCAATAGGAAGAGTGAAATATGATTTCTGTATGAATAATTTGTTCAAAATTGCTGTTTGTAGCTATTAGGTTGGGAGACCACAGCTATGGTGACTATATCCTTCAAATTACACATGCCTGTGACTACTCCTTGGCACTGAAAGTCAGTCATTAAAGAAAGATGCACAAGATATTTTAAATTCCTTTACTTCCCAAAATTGTTTACCTGTATTAAAGTGCCTGTTAGAAATGATCCATATTTTGAATTTAATACCCAATCTCACCTGAAAAAATGCTTCCTGGCCAGAGTTGAAACTAAGCCAGGAGCTATTCTGAGAGTTCAAAATTTACCTGGAGTAAAGGGAACAGACTGCCTGAAAGAAGCACTAGGGAAGTGAATTCATCTGATCAAATATTTGCATCTATAGTACAGATCTCCACATCTGATTTAGATATTCAGGCCTTCTTTATAATCAGAGGAGAGAAATAGGCATCTCCATGGGAATAATTCACTCTATCATAAAGCAGATTTTTTTTATCAGATTGTCTTCCTTTCAGAAGCCCAGTTTTCTCTCTTCTGTATGAAGAGAATTCAGAAAGACAAATATACATGTCTCTGTTGTAAATAGTTGAAGATAAGACAAATGCATCCCACACTAAATGCACGAAGATGAGCTGACTGAATCTGTCTTTCTGCCTCCATAATTCAAATTCAGATGGAGTAAACCTCAGACTAATAGATGACATGAATTGATTTCCATGCGTGTAACTATAACTTTCCTTCACAGATCCCTTTCATTTTATTTTCCACAATAATTATACGATCTTCTGATTTTGAATTGGAAAATCAGAATTTAATTATATATGTCTATTTTAAAGAACCTATTAATTGTCATTGTAGAGGTTTATTTTCAGCTGTTGACTTTTATTTACTAATAAATAATTAAGTAATGAAATATAAATGCAGTAAGAGAAATTTTCTATTCTAAGGAAAAAAAAAAGAAATTAATCAAATACTTTTCAGATCTTGTAACTTTCTAATAAAAAAGCAAGAAGATGTTTTTCATGCAGGAAGACAGTGTATTTTCTAACAGTTCAAGGTTATACTTGTTTTGGGCACAAAACAGTCAAAAATATACAAAAACACAAAAATATACAAATATATATATACACAAAACAGTCAAAAATATAAGCCAACGTCATCCATTAATCAAGGCTTAGGTTAATGGTAGTTGCAGGAATTAGCTGTGAATTACACATCTGTCATACTTGAAATCCAATAAATAAAACATATCTGTTAATAAACAAACAAAAATAGATACATATGTAATCTCGTGGTTACAACACCAATAATAATTTTTCAGGTCATCAATTCCTGTTTCCTCTGTAGTTTTCCAGTGTAATTTATTGATTGGTGGCATTCAGATACATTGAGTATTCCCTCTCCATAAATGAACAGAATTTATTAATATTTTTTTATTTAACAATGAGTGATATTCTGAAATTTTGTTGTCAGAGTAGATCTGGCATTATACATATATATATTTTTATCGTTGCAATAATATATACATATATGTATATATTATTAATAATATATAATGTAATGTAATGTAATGTAATGTAATGTATTAATAATATATACATATATGTATATATTATTGCAACAATAAAAATATCTCAGAAAACTTCAATATTCCTAATTATGTTTTTATGTCAGCCTTCTAGTACTTCCTTATCTCTTTTCTGCCTCAAAACAGAAAATCAGATGAGACCAGATTTGAGCAACCTGAAGACAGACCAAAGATATAAGAAATATAGATTATTAGTAGTAAATACGATATCTAGGTTGATTGTTTTGGGCCTATCCAAGTATGTAAGTACCTTTCTAAATTAAAGAAATTAAAGAGATTAAAGAAATTAAAGTACCTTTCTAAATTAAAGAAATTACAGAAATGTATCTTCTTAAAGTTAAAATAATAATCCATTTCCTGTGGAAGATGTTCTCATAAATCATGGTGCTATTGTATTTTAGAGATTGTATGTTGATTTATTTATTAAAGAGACAATTACATTTGACTCAGTGATTACAAAGGACATTTCATTCTTATATTTTATATCATGTTTTCCACATCTTCATTTTCTTCAAATTTCCAATTTCATGATAGATATATGTAATATATACATATAGAACTGTATGAAAAATATACATAAATTCATGAAGTAAGAAAAAGTCATTCACATGATGCTGATGAGAATCGACTCTGCCTTCTGCAATTTTTTTGATTTGTTGATTATAAACATGACAAAGTAAGCAAATAAATCCCTGACATGATGAGGCTTTACATGTTAGCTCAATGAATTTTGTCAGATTAAGCCCCATTTGTAATAAATATGTGACATACACAAATTGTCCAGAAATGTCTTCAATTTTTCCTCAAGTTTTCATTGTTTAGAGACTGACTTGTTTGCTGAACAGCTGTCACTTCACTTAGATTTGCTCGGACAAAGATTTAGAAGTTTAATTACTGTTTTGAAGTATTTATTTCAATAAGTTTTCACAAAGATGATAAATGCTTTTTATTATATAAGTTAACTCCTTTCAGTGTTCTTGGAGTTGCTTTAATTAATTCTGAATTAGGAAGCTTATACGCTAATGCACTAGTACTTCTGTTTCTTCCATTACAGCAATTACAGTGAGTTGCTGCAAACTTACCAAGTTGTAGATTTATTTCAATTTCAAATACAGATTCAGAAAGATGAAGAGGAGGGAACAAGATGGTATTCTTCTTAATAGAACTCAGTAAACATGAAGTGCCCTTACCTAAATGTCATGATAAAACATTTACTTATTTATATGTTATTAATAAATATAAATGCTTTTGTAATTTACATAGTAGAAAAACTGTATGTATATATATTTATAGTTTATCTATTTTATTTAGACAAAGTGAATTGGTTATATTTTTTTGGAATCTGATTAGTTGCACTGAGATTATTCATTTCCAATATTTTTAATTTGTTTATATAGTATTGGTACCTTATATGTTTATAAATATGGACATTATTATTTTATAAATATTTAACTGAGAATCAGCAAAAAACATAACTTGTAAGTCTTCCTGAATCTTCCCGTAGAAGGTAGTTCACTAGACATATGAACTATTTTTCACCAATTTTAACTTTTTTTTCCTCTTGTCTCTGTACTTTCTCCCCTCCCCCCTTGAGGGTTTTATCTGTACCTATTATATGGTATTATTAAATTACATACTAAAAAGTACTATTTGAAAATTATGAAACCATCAAATAATATGATTACACTAACAAGGACATCAGTCTTGTACCTTATTTACTCCTATCATTCCAGTATGAAATAAGGAGTTTGTTGGTGTATTTCTCTTTATCATAATCTACTTACAGTATCATAGAATCATTGAATGACTTAGGTTGGAAGAGACTTTAAACATTCTCTAGCTCCTTCTGCCTGCCGTGTACAAGGTTGCCAGCTGATAGGTTGGGCTGCCTAGGACTCCATCCAATATGGCCTTGAATGTCCTCAGGGATAGGGCATCCATAACTACTCTGAGCAACCTGTTTCAGTGCATCATCACTCTTTGAGTAAATAATTTCCTCTTAACAACTAACCTAAACCTCCCTTCTTTTAGTTTAAAGACATTCCCTCTTATCCTGTCATTATCAGACCATGTATAAAGATCATCTCCCTCCTGCTCCTCATGATTGGCTGCAATAAGGGCTCACCAGAGCCTTCTCTTCTTCAGGCTAAGCAAGCTCAGCTCCCTCAACACTCTTTCAAGAAGTATTAATCTTTTAAATTAATTTCATTGCTATTTTGAAATAAATTAAGTTTGTGGAATGGATATTTGAATCACTGTCCTGATAGACTTCAAAATAGTATTCAAACCTTTAAGGGTTTTGTTTTAATTTTATAGCTTTTTAAAGATAAATTCAGATGCAGATATTTGTTTGCTTTATGTTTTGTTCTTGTTGTTGTTTTATGTCTTATGATTGCTTGTTGGGCAGAACATTTTCAAATATTCATCCAAAAGCTTCTTTTTACATGGGGAATGTTTATGTTCAATTAATACCATAAATCACTGGAGGTTAAAGTGAATGCACAGAGAATAATCTGACAACAAGATACAGATTGCATTATTTAATTATCGTCTGTGTTTATAAAATGTGGATGGTGATGTGCAGTGAAGATACATCAGAAAAAGTGTTAAATGTGAACTAACAAATTATATGAAAAGGCAGTGTAAGCGATTGAGCTGAGTTAATGTCTCAAATATGTTTTTTCTTAGTTGTAATATTCAGTTGTACTTTTTAAGAAAAATGACTCAGTTTTCTAACACCATGTTGGCAAAGCCTCAATAGGGTAAAGAAAAATACTTAATATGGATATTTTGATTTCACTGTTTTTCTTAGAAGGGATATGTTTTTATATTCATGTTTCTTGTAGCTTAGTTTCATTTTGCCATATTCTTTCTTAGAGGGTGTGGAACTGCTTAGTGAGAGAGGGGAATATATTGTGTACTTTTTGTTTGTTTGTTTGTCTCTATTTGTTTATTCATTTCCCCCTTTTCTCTACTTTAGTTACACTAGTGTTAAAAAAAAATAAACAAACAAACAAACAAACAAAAAAACTTAGAGTGTTTAATTTTTTTTTTAAGAATGAATATTGCTTAGTCTGGTCTCCGTAATTTAATATCTGTTTCTTTATTTTTCTGTTGGTGGCATTTTTTTCTCTATTAAAATATTTTAGAAGACGTGGAAATCAAGAACTTAACTCTAGTTCACTTAGTCACATTATGGTTTTTACATCAAAATGTCCAACCTATTAGGAAACAGCTCTTTTTTATTTTTTATTTCCAATTCTGACTGAATGAAGACATAAATCAGAATCAAAGTTGCTTTTCCATTCCACAGAGAATCCTGCTGCTTCAGGTAGAAGTTTCATTAAAATGAGGCATAATGTAATACATGGGTTACTAGGTTCAACCTGTAAGTATAGATATCTAAGTCACAAGTTTCATATAATGAGATGATGTAATCTAGCAGGAAAGCTAATTCTTGTGTCAACCACCCTAAATTACTCAGTGGGTGTTAGAAGTTTCCAGGAGTTTGAACTGGATGACTTTTCATGCAGTTGTAAGATTCCAGGTAACATCCATACTATCATTTAACTAATACCATATAACCCACATTAGAGTATTTTTCAAAAACATGACTGCTTACTACCTGTCTTCTAGATTCATGTCACTGTTTTAGCTCTTCTTATCTCTTATGGAATGATGCATAGTTGAGTATAAGACATGAAACAGGTAGATAATGTTTCTTTTAAATGTAATGGAAGAAAACCTAATTAGCAGTGCTTGAAGGGTTATGCTATAGAAGCAATTTTCTTTTTCTTGACCTGAGGCTTATCCTCTGGCTGTGTCCTGACTACAGAGCACAATGAGATCATAGAATCATAGTATCACAAGGTTGGAAACGACCTATAAGATCATCTAGTCCAACCGTCTTAACATTACCACTGCTACCACAAGCTACTAAACCAGATCTTGCAGCTACACATCCAGACACCTCTTGAACACTGCCAGGGATGGTGACTCCACCACCTCCCTTGGCAGGAAATTCTAGTGCCTGACCACTCTCTGAGAGAAATGGTTCTTCCTTAAGTCTATCCTAAACCTCCTCTGGTACAACTTGCAGCCATTTCCCCAGGTCCTGTTTGTTGCCTGGGAGAAGAGGCCAAACCCCTCTTCACCACAGCCTCCCTTCAGGAATTTGTAGAGTGCAATGAGGTCTCCCCTGAGCCTCCTCTTCTCCAGACTAAAAAATCCCAGCTCCCTCAGCAGCTCCTCATGGGACTTGTGCTCCAGACCCCTCAACAGTTTTGTTGCCCTTCTCCAGACAAGCTCCAGGGCCTCAGTGTCTTTCCTGTAGGGAGGGGCCCAAAACTGAACACAGTACTTGATGTGCGGCCTCACCAGAACTGAGTACAGGGGAATGATTACCTCCCTGCTCCTGCTGGCCACACTATTTCTAATGCAGGCCAGGATGCTGTTGGCCCTCTTGGCCACCTGGGCACACTGTCGGCTCATGTTCAGCCAACCATCAACCAAAACCCCCACGTCCCTTTCCTCTTCACAGTCATCCAACCACTCATCCCCAAGCCTATAACACTGCATGGGGCTGTTGTGGCCAAAGTGCAGGACCTGGCACTTGGCCTTGTTGAACCTCATTCCATTCACCCCAGCTCAGCGATCCAGCTTATTTAGATCCTTCTGCAGGGCCTCCCTACCCTCAGGCAGATCGACCAGTGTCGACACCTTGGTGTCATCTGCAAACTTACTGAGGGTACACTCAATCCCCTCAATAAAGATATTAAACAAGATAGGCCCCAGTACTGACCCCTGGGGGACACCACTGAAACCAGTCGCCAGCTGGACTTCACTCCATTAACCACCCATTGGGCATGACCCGCTAGCCAGTTCCTTACCCAAAGGAGTGTGTACCTGTCCAGTCCACGGGCAGCCAATTTCCCCAGAAGATGCCTGTGAGAGACCATGTCAAAGGTTTTGCTGAAGTCTAGGTAGATTACATCAACAGCCTTTCCCTCATATACCAGCCTGGACACCGAGTCATAGAAGGCCTGCCTTTCATGAACCCGTGCTGGCTAGGCCTGATCCCCTGGACACCACGCACATGCCATGTGATCTCACCCAGGATGATTTGCTCCATTACTTTACCTGATACCGAGGTCAGGCTAACAATCCTCTAGTTCCCCAGATCCTCCTTATGGCCCTTCTTGAAGATGGGAGTTACATCAGCAAGCCTCCAATCCTCTGGGACCTCTACAGTTAACCAGGAGCACTGATAGATGGCCAACAGAGGCTCAGCAATTACCCCCGCCAGCTCCCTCAGCAACCGAGGGTGTAGCCCATCCAGTCCCATAGACTTGTGACTGTCCAGATGGAGGAGGAGGTCTCTGACTGTCTCCACCTGAATCACTGAGGGTGTTTTCTGAGTAGCGTCCCAGACTTCCAGATCAGTGCGTAAAATGCCCAGAGGATAACTGGTCTGGCTATTAAAGGCAGATGTAAAGAAGGTGTTGAGGACCTCAGCCTTCTCCTTGTCCTCAGTGGCCACATTCCCTGCTGCATCGAGAAAAGGATGAAAATTCTCCCTGGTTCTTCTCTTATTGTTGATAAATTGGTAAAAAGTTTTCTTATTCTCTTTTATTGCAGTGGCCAATCTGAGTTCAAGTTGGGCTTTTGCCTTCCTAACTTCCTCCCTTCATATCTTAGCTACTTCCTTGTAATCTCCCCAAGTAGCCTGTCCCTTCTTCTAGAGGACATAGGCTCTCTTTTTCTCCCTGAATCTCAACAGTAGTTCCAGGCTCATCCACACCAGTCGTCTACCCCTATGGCTCGCTTTACAGCACTCAGGGACAACCTGTTCTTGTGCCTTTAAGATTTCCATCTTGAGGAGCGTCCAGGCTTCTTGGACTCCTTTACCATTGAGAAGCGACTCCCAAGGGACCCATGCTACAAGCACCCTGAACAGATCAAAGTTGCCCTCTGGAAGTTCAAGAAAGTAGTTTTGCTTGTTGCTCTTTTGACATCCCCAAGAATAGAGAATTCTGCAGTTCCATGGTTGCTCTGCCCAAGGCAGTCCCCAGCCTTCACTTCTCCCACCAGACCTTCTCTGTTAGCGAAGACCAGGTCTAGCAGTGCACCACCCCAGTAGGTTCTCCTACCAGTTGCATAAGGAAGCTATCTCCCATGCAGTCTAGAAACCTTCTGGACTGCTTCTTCTGTGCTGTATTATATTTCCAACATATATCAGGGAAGTTGAAGTCTCCCGTGAGAACAAGTGTTGGCGATTGTGTGACTTCTGCGAGCTGCTCATAGAATGCTTCGTCCTTACCCAGAGTTGAGTGTCTATGGGTAAGGATCAGGGGGAAGGCCTGTAGGGGTGACATCTTGGTGGGGGTCTGCTATAGACCACCTAACCAAGATGAAAAGCATACTTTAACCAGGATCAACTGCATACTTTTCTTCCCTTTGCTTCATGGATGCAATTGCACAAAAGAGCATGCAGGAATAGTGCATGCGGCAGCCTGAGCCAAAAGATTAGGCAATACAGTGGCAATTAACATAATCTACTTGACAGAGAATGTGTTTGTCCTGCAAGTTAGATGCATCTGTTTTCTCATAAAACCAAACCAAAATAAAACAAACCAATAACACCTGGTGAAGAAATGCAGTGGATAAGACAAAAGACTTGCTTCAACAAAGTGATTTCATCAAAAGTCTTAGCAATATTGGAAGCACTTTTCAATAATTCAGTAGTTAAAAATTTATATATATATTATATATATATATATATAAAAGCAAAAAATGGAAAACAACAACAACACACACACAAGGTCTTCATAATCAAGAATCAAGAAGGGAACAGTCTTTAATGGGACTACTAATTAATTGCAAAACAGATTAATAAATAGAGATTCTTCTGAATCTCTAAATAAATAGAGATTCTTCTGAAACTGTATAAAAATGAAGAATTCTTTCTAAGCAATAATATATAAATATACAAATGAAGGGGAAAAAAAAAAAAACAACAACTAAAAGCATAAACATATCCATGTTTCATGAAGTGAATATTTTAAATGACTGTGAGATATTAAAATTGACTAGTATGATTTGGAATGCTACAATTATTGAACAGAATACGCGCTAACAGAATATGAGATAAAACAATAAAAAGTAGGTTAAAGAGGAGCTTTACAGAGAATTATTTAATGAACATAATAAATACTTTGTTGGGAACTCTTTCACAGGACTTCAGTATCAAGAAGTGGTTTATTTTTTGACGGTAAATTTAAACACATTTTCAAATTCAATTAAATTTCATAGAATCATAGAATCAACAAGACTGGAAAAGACCTCCGTGGTCATCCAGTCAAACCATCCACCTATCAGTTGAGTATTTCTTAACTATGGCCCTCAGTATAACATCTAATTGTTTAACACCTCCAGTAACAGTGACTCCACTCCCTCCCTGGGCAGCCCTTTCCAGCATCTAACCACTCTTCCAGAGAAGAAATTTTTCCTAATGTCCAAAGTGAATCTCCTCTGGTGCAACTTGAAGCCATTCCTAGTCCTATTGCTAGTTATATGGGAGAAGAGGCCAGTTCTGGTCTCCCCAGTTCAAAAAAGACAGGGAACTGTCTGGAGCATCAAATTCTGGCCTGAAGTATCTCTCTTATGAGGAAAGGCTGAGAGACCTAGGTCTCTTCATGTTAGAGAAGGCTGAGGATCTTATCAATACTCATAAAAATCTGAAGGAAGTGTCAACTGGATGGAGCCAGGCTCTTTTTGTGGTGCCCAGTGACAGGAGAAGGGGCAATGCCACAAACTGGAGCACAGAAAGTTTTATCAGAACACAAGAAAGAAGTGTTTCCTTTGAGAGTGATAGAATACTGGAACAAGCTGCTCAGAGATTATGTGCAGTCTCCTTCTCTGGAGACATTCAAAACACATCTGAATGCTTCCCTCAACAAACTTCTCTAGTGAACTTTTGGAAGGGGGTTGGACTAGGTGATCTTCTATCCCTACAATTCTGTGATTCTGTAATAATATGACCTTGATTATATCAAAGTGAATTTTTTCTGTTTTTCTGTTCAAATGAAGGGTGAAATTCAGATATAGATTTTAGACACAGTATGGGACTTGTCTACCTAAATATTGCTTTCTGGGATGACTATGCTTCAAATGCTTCTTCAATGTGGTGACAAACGTGATAGTGTCTAGGGAATATCATTTCCTAAAAAGCAGCTGGAAGCCAGCTGAGATATATTGAGAAATTTCAAATACTACTGGACATCATCTGCATTCAAACTAATTGAGATTGAAAGTACTCTTATAAAAGTAGCTAAATACATCTACATTAATAAAGTAGTCAGCATAGATGTTGAAATTAATTTGTTTAAACATACTTGCTAATGGAGTTCAACATGCTATAGTACTGAAGATGTCTTTTGCTGAGTTATGATACTGACACATAAACAGAAGGAATATCCTTCTGTGGCAGTGGTTGAAACTTCACAAGATATTCTATTGTAACTCAAAGGCAGTAGACATCTTTGAGTTAGCAAGCGTTGAGTAATTCACTGAAGAATTTTGATATGACATCTATTATGATTTGATGGTTACACTAGATGACCTTAGTGTTTTTTTTCTACTATTATTCTACTACACACAGCTTCTTGAACAGACAGAAGATGAAGGGAATTAAGTATGTACTGCAGGATCAGTATTTTAATAAAGTAACTGAAAAATCTAAGACCAATACAGATAAAAGAATAAAATAATTAATACAATAGATAGAATATACTGTGGAAAGAATGAAGAATAAATAAGTAGGTAATCACTGCTATTAGGAGATCATGAAGATGATTAATACCTGCTGCACTGGAAAGAGAAGAAAATATTCAGCATCTCATGCTGACTTGATAGCCATTGACCTTTGTCTTACAAACTAACAAACTTGATAGTACTTTTTATTATTATTATTATTATTTTATTTTATTTTTTACTTTAAGCTACTTCTAGACAAGATGGACGATCATATTTATGGATTAAGTCATATGTCTGAATGTTCTAGAGATCTATTCTCTTAAGAATGTACTCCAATATTTGTGAAGAATAATAAAGAAAATACTTAACAATGCAGCTGGGGAAATCTGAGGCATATTTGTAAGCTGGAAATTTTCTCAACATTCTCATAGCAGCAGCCATCACTGAACCATATGTGTGAAGTGCAAAAGATAACAACTAGTTATCAAAGTTGCACAGAAAGTAATATGTTCAGTTACCATTATTATTATTTATTTATTTATTTGTTTGTTTGTTTTTAAAGCCTTATTGCTATAAATACTGTAAGAAGAAATGAGGAATATAGACTAGAGGCTGTAAGATATTATTCTTTTACATCATTGTCTCACAGCTTGCTGGGGACACAGATGAACAAGTCCAAGCAAGTCCTAGGTGGGGTTGTGAAATCCTTTGTCTGAAGGACACAGATGGACAAGGCCAGGGGCGACGAGTGAGAGATAAACTGCAGCTTAATGGCTGTGAAGCGGTCCTTTGCGTGGGCTTAACTCAATGAAAATGGCCATCTCAGGGGGTGCTGCACATAACTCTTACCCAAGCGCCCAGGAATGCCATGTTGGCAGAAGAAGACAGATAAAAAGGGGACCTACAATCATGAGATTTAGGTTTTCTGGCAACAGATTCCTCATGAAGAAGAAGAGGTTTCTGCCATGAGAAGCCTCACGCCCTGCTTCTCTCCCTCCTGGACTTGCTCTGTGCTCTACCACAATGCTGAAAAAGAACAAAGGTGTCTGCTGTCAGATTCCTCATTACAGAATTCCTGTATGCTGATGGACTCACCTGGGCCTGCTACCTGAGTCCTGATGCTTCCTCCCAGATTGGCACTGCGACTTCTTCCTGCTACCTGCTTGCTCCCCAAGGCTGGCCACACTGCTGCTCTTCCCCTCCTGCTGCTTTTGCCTTGGACTTTTGAAACCGCGTGCAATGGGACCGCTCCTGGATCCTAGTGGTGACTATCCCTGCTTTACACATTTCTTGGTTCTTTCCTATTGTCATGGTTTTATGATTTTTGGTCATCAGTATTCCACACCATAACATCATGTGATGCATTGGGGGTGGGGTTTGGTGTCTGCCGGGTGTTCGTCCGTCGGAGAGGAGCAACATTTTCCCCAGGAGACTTTGCGGTCAGCAAGGGGATATAACTCCAAGCAAGGTCACCTGATCTTCCTTCTTCGCCTGCTCTTCGCTGTCTGCACTTCGCTATCTGCACTTCGTCGCCTGTGCTTCACCATCTGCACTTCACCGTCTGTACTTCAGTCACTCAACTGGACTGCACTTCTCACCCCAGCATTGTGGTGAGGTCTATACAATTCAAACAGACTCTCTCTCTCTCTCTCATTGTATTTTACTAATACTATATTTAGTAAAATCATTTGTTCCACCTCAGATCAGTGCTGTTGTTTTCAAGTATTTTGGGGTCCCCTGCTTCCCCTTTCCCAGAGGCGCGGATCCGCAGATCCCTCTGCCCTGCTGGTCACAGAACTGGGCCGGACCAGCCCATAAACCGTTGACACCTATCATTTCTACCGCCCTCCTTCTCTTCCCCATCTCCCTTATTAACATTTGTAATAAACTGGTTGGACCAACATTTGAACCCTTGTTTCTTAATCTCACACCAGGTATACATATATTAAAATAACCTCATCCCCCTCCTATAAATTGGAGTGAGACAGCAACCCTAGGCAATCAATGTGTAAACCCCACTGTATTTAGGTAACAGATATATGTTCCCTGGAGCGTAGAAGGCCTAGGGCAGCAGAAATGAGGCAATTTAATTCAAATTTTCTGTAATGCTAGTGAGGAGCAAAATCAGGGTGAATGATTGCACTTGCATTCTCTTCTGTGGTGAATTGCAAACATCTGTGATAAGTGGTACAAATAAATCTCTGCCCAAGTTTAGATTCTGATACCATTTTTTTAATAAGAAATGCCTTCTCATCTGCCAGTTGCTTTGGTTCAACAAACACTTAACATTGGTATTTTAGACAGTTTTTGTATGTGTTTGAAAGAAAGAAAGAATCAACTTCTGCTACCCTTTGATTCTCTGACTATTCTGTGCAGTCTATGAGAACAATAAAAACTTGCAGTTCATGCACATAAAGAACGAGCACGTGATCCTAGACAGCCAGCATGGCTTCACCAGGGGAAGGTCATGCTTAACTAATCTTGTGGCCTTCTATGATGGAGTGACGGCGTTGGTGGACGAAGGGAAGGCGACCGATGTCATTTACCTGGACCTGAGCAAGGCCTTTGACATGGTCCCCCATCACGTCCTCATCTCCAAATTGGAGGGAAGTGGATTTGATGGGTGGACAACTAGATGGATAAGCAATTGGTTGAAAGGCCGCAGACAGAGGGTGGTGGTCAATGGCTCTATGTCCAGGTGGAGGCCGGTAACGAGCGGTGTCCCTCAAGGGTCTGTCTTGGGACCGGTGCTCTTTAACATCTTTATTAATGACATCGATGAGGGAATGGAGTGCACCCTCAGCAAGTTTGCTGATGACACCAAGCTGAGTGGTGCAGTCGATACGGTGGAGGGAACGGATGCCATTCAGAGGGACCTCAAAAGGCTGGAAAGCTGGGCTCGGGTGAACCTAATGAGGTTCAACACGGCAAAGTGCAAGGTTTTGCACTTGGGCCGGGAGAACCCCAGGCACCTGTACAGGCTGGGAGGAGTTGTCCTTGAGAGCAGCTCAGCAGAGAAAGACCTAGGGGTCCTGATAGATGAGAAACTTAACATGAGCCAGCAGTGCGCTCTGGCAGCCCGGAAAGCAAATGGGATCCTGGGCTCCATCAGGAGAGGGGTGGTCAGCAGGGATAGGGAGGTGATTGTCCCTCTCTACTCTGCTCTTGTGAGGCCCCATCTGGAGTACTGTGTCCAGGTGTGGAGCCCTCAGTACAAAAAAGACATGGAGATTTTGGAAAGGGTCCAGAGGAGGGCCACGAAGATGATCAGGGGGCTGGAGCACCTCCCCTATGAGGACAGGCTGAGGGAGTTGGGTTTGTTCAGCCTGGAGAAGAGAAGGTTGCGGGGTGACCTCATTGCAGCCTTTCAATACCTGAAGGGAACTTACTCCCAGGTGGGGAGTAAACTCCTCGAAAGGGCTGACAATAGCAGGACTAGGGGAAATGGTTTTAAGTTAAAAGAGGGAAGATTTAGGTTGGATGTTGGATGTTAGGGGGAAGTTCTTTACTAGGAGAGTGGTTAGGTCCTGGAATAGGCTGCCCAGGGAGGTTGTGGATGCCCCGTCCTTGGAGGTGTTCAAGACCATGTTGGACAGGGCTCTGGGCAACCTGAACTAGTAAAGGTGTATGTTTGGTGGCCCTGCTAGGCAGGGGGGTTGGAACTACATGATCCTTGAGGTCCCTTCCAACCCGGGTCATTCTGTGATTCTGTGATTCTGTGATTCTGTGATGCAGTGTTGGAGTCTTCCCTTGTGCCCGTCCCCACACAGCCCAAATAAAATGAAACTCAGAGTTTTATATCTTAAAGAGTAAAATGCTTTGCTAATAGCCAAAATTTTTTGAAAATGCAGGTTTCTTAGGTAAATTAAATTGCCATTTCATAGAAGATAAATTATACTAAGAAGCCAGCAATCCAGTCTAGCCTTAAACTTGACAAAATTTCACCAATTAATCTCAGTGTAAATTTAAACAAGAAAAATTACACAATTATACTTGAGTAGTAGTGAAGTTGAAAACAGCAGAAAGTTACTAAATTAAATATAGATGGAAATGTATTCAAAGATAAATGATGTAAACTGACAAACCTTTAGTTGCAGATAAAAATATAGAGGCATCTTACATTTGTACACCTTTCTCTACATCTGTCCAAACCTTCATTTTGCTACATACTCCCTGCTTTCCTCTTTCTATTTCTCAGTCCCTTTCTTCCAGTTTTCATTCATCTGCAAAGCTCTTCTTCTGTCAGAATAACTACATATATTGCTAGACAGAAGGGATGGAATGGGATTCTTCCAAGAAGGGTAGGGAGAAATACATAGAAATGTAACAATTCTTATGAGGACAAGAACCTTGTTGACCTGCTTGCACAAGATAAAAATTAGGATGGGGAGGGGTATGTTTATAGAAATAGGATTAATCCAGTAAATCAACTTATTTAATACCATTTTCCCTTCAACTGCTTGACAGCTCAATTTTCTTTGACTTTTGGAGTACTTTATTCTATTATTTCATATAAATTTTAGAGTTTTTCTACATCAGTTGGAGAGAAAGAAGCTGAGGCTGCATCTTTGTTGCTGGTAAACAGCTTGAACAGCTCGAACTATTGAGAAATAACTGTACGCTGATTATGCAAATCAGATAAACTCAACCAACCAGTGTGCAGAGAAATGCATAGCTAAGGAAAAATCTATACAGGTATACATCAATGGCTGTTCAGTTACTTGTGCTCTTATTGGCTAGAGCAAGTCTATTTCTATGTGTTATTCTTGAATTGATGAAAAGCTAAGGGACATACAGGACTGATTCTCAAAATGTTTGGACAATTATCTTGATTGCCAAAAGTAATTGTCTGTTTAAATACACAAGAGACAAATTTAGCCACCAAATTTATTCTTTTTCATGAACTAGATTAATGCCTTTTTATATATTTTGATTACAGCTGCAATTCAGTTGAGAAGGTGCATAATTAATAGCTTAAATTTTATTTGGAAAAAATACCTCAATTCAATGGGATGACATTGTCCACCATTCCATTATAAGCTTTCCAAATTCGTTATTTAGATTATCTGAATATTTTGTAAGGTAAAATTTCCATCTATAGACTTCTGTTGGATGTGAGTTGTACCTCATTTTAATATCTTACATTCTTCAGTTAACTTTCAAACTTATGTGGAGCAAGACTGAGGTTAACCAAAAACTCAAAAACCAAGGACTTCAGAAATCCTGTGTTATCAAACAAACCATCAAAGAAAAAAAGAAAAAGCTTTTTCAATAATTCTCAAATATATTAAGTTCCTAAATCCTACAGCAACACAGTGAAACTATTTTTTTTTTTTGTTAGAAGTAGCAACAAACTAGTTGTAAAGCAGTACTCCTTTGCTGTTTTCCCACAGAATCATGTATTTGCATTCCCAGAACTTCAATAAAATAAACTTTTATCTTTATATCTTCAGTTAAAATGTGTAATGAATTTTCTAGCCATGAACTTTGTGCTAATTTTGTAAAACACAAGCAACTTTGAAATTGTAATCATACAAGTATGTACCTTGATTGGCTGAGCTGCTCTTGGGCAAGATTTCCCCTACTGATACCAATGGCCTTCAGAATAACTTTTACATCTAGTTATTTTTCAGTACTACCCTCATTATTTTTAATACTATTAACTATTTAAGGTGAGAATAATGCTTTTTTTTGTGTGTATGGCTATCTGCAAGCAGGCTGTATACATAGTAGGAGAATGAAACAGTGGAGGAGCAGAAAAAAAATCATTGTATGGTACTCTAAATATTATGATTTATTATGTAACAGTCAGGCAGTATGATTTTTTATTAATATATTACCGTATCAAAGCAGTTGATGATTAGAGACTAAGGATGGAATATGGATTTATTTTAGATACAGATATTTTAGATTTCAGAACCTGAATCACAGCATAGTTAAATGACTTCTGTTAGAAAGACGTCAGAAAACTTTAAAAATGTAAACACACTCTCATTACATATATACTAAAATATTAGTAAAAATGACATAGTCAGTATACAGTTGTCACTGAATTTTGTGAGAATTCTTGTAGTATTTTAGCCTTTGACATGAAGTCAATCAAAAATAATTTCTAAAAAGTGGGTCAGTTCTGGCTGTCACTGATCAGGGAGACTGTGTCATACCTCCTTTTATACGTTTTCGCTTACTCTAAGCTGAAGATGTGATTTCTCTCATACTGCAGAGAAACTGTATTTCACCAGTGAGTTCAGGGGAAGTGGAAGTGGGTCCTCACGGTACTAGAAGTGTGATACTGTCATCTGTATTATTGTACGTCCATAAGAACTTAATAAACAGTTGACTCACAGAATCAGACTCCACAACCCAAAGTCAGATTATGAAGCAGGTATGTTTATAAAACACATCAGTGCTGCACAGCCACTGGGTGCAAGGGGGATATTTCCAACTATCTTGCCATATCTTGTAGGGCAAAAGCTTGGTACAGATATAAGCCAAACTAATACATAGTCAGTGATTTTCACAGAATTGGTATACATATTCATTACATTTCCAAGAAGCTATTAGCATATGGCCTCTTCCTCTTGCACCTGCACCGTGGGCAAGTGGGAGTCTCCTTCTGGTGGTCATGGGATGAAGGATCATTGTCTTCAACAGAAGTAATCCGATCCTGACCTGTTCCTTATGTAATATTTGTTTAAGTTTACAATAGAGTTTAGAGATGTTGTTTTCTTATCTGGCCTCACATCCTGCTGACCTGCATTCGTATAGAATAGTTAACTCTTATCTTGTCCTCTCCTTACTCACATTCCTATGCAATGGTTAACCCTTGCTTTGTCCTCTCCTAACTCACAGTGCTTGTTAATATTAGTAAACTATAGAAAGACAAAGCTATCTGCGTATCAATGGCAGGAGCTAAGTTGCAGGCAAGAGAATTACAGACTATTGGAGTCTTTCTGATTTTTTATTCTTCAAGCTAAACAGAAAGCCACTTATGATCAGAATACTGAAAAAGAAGAAAATAGATACTTTCATGTATTTGTTCCATTAACATCTGTATTAGTAAACAAGTAGGTCACTCAGTAAAATAATGCCTCCTTTTTAGTCTTGTAGAAACTACAATACATACAAAGTGCATAATAATACTATTTGATTGAGCAGAATCTCAGCTACAAAACACTATTTTTCAACACATTCAGTTGACTGACCATTAGCCATGCATTTTTGCCAGTGATGAACATGAGCCTGCTATGCTTGTAAAAATCTGTACCAGTGGAGGTGACTCACTGTTACTGTTGAAATGCACTAACCACCACCTCACTGTGCTCATAACCACTGTTTGGTCTCCATCAATGTTCAACAAGCACCAATAAAAGTCAGTAGATGCAATTTGTTTCCTTAGGGAGGAGCTCAATTACACAACTTTGCTTCATATGCATTTGTATATCAGAAGCCATTTGGTCAGACTGCCCTTCTGCTGCAGTCTGTCACAAGGCAATGAAATGTAATGGAAGATCGTTGTAACTTTCAGTATCTACTGTCATGTCATCAACATCTGCTTCTGACATTGTGAGCCAACAAAATAAAATAAGAGGCATTACTTTTGGAGCAGTCAAAAGTGCATGAACAAAAGCCCATTCTCTGCTGTTGAGGAAAAAATGCATACATATAAAAGCACTGACTTTCCCTACAAAATAAGCCAGTTGTCAACAGATTTTGAACATTTCTTTCTCTTAAATTGGAGAGAATTGTCTAGGGTGGCATAAGCTGCTGTAGCAAATAAATAAAGTTAAAAAGTAATGAAACATGATAACAGTTAAAAATTGAACATATTAATATCCAAACTCATACTGTGACTCCCCTTGGTTTGCTACCCAAACCACATCAAAAGCAATGTGTCATCTGATATTACTAGAAAAAAATGTACGTGCAAATGTGTAGGAAGAAAAAAATGTACTTTCATTACCATCTTCAACAAAATGTAGTAATTGAGTTTAAAATTATGGTTCAGATAAATTGATCTACAAATTTTTTATTGCATATCTAAAAGAGATCACAATTTGGTTCTACTTCATGCAAAAAAAATAATAATGTCATGGTTTTACGTTTTTTGGTTTTCAGTATTCCACATCAAAACATCATGTAGTGTACTGGAATTAAAGTGTTAATGCTCCAATTCCATGTACCTATCCCATGTACATGACGGAAGTCATGGGATCTGACCCTTCCAGGGGGGGCAGTCTCTTACTGCCTGTCAGTGGGTGCTGGAGGGTGCTTTCCTAGCCATTCCAAGCTTGGTCTCAGGAACTCTCTCACTCCTATCTTATTTGATTTATTAGTCTCAATTTCAATTAGATTGTATTATATTGTGTTATTTTGCATTCCGATATCATAGTTAGTAAAATAAGTTTTCCTCCATAGATTGTTGCCGCTGTTTTTTACTCTCTTCCTTCCTTCCCATTTTGTGGGGCTGAGGGGGGAGGGGGGGGGAGGGACAGAGGCCTACTGCCCCCAGTCAAGGGCATAGATTGATCTAGTTAACGCTGTGACAAATAATAATAATAATGAAAATCACCACATTATTAGAAATTCAAAACTAGCTTATTTTTAAATATAAAATCAAAAATTATGTATATTCCTGGGAACATACATTCTCAGTCAGAGGTGAGTCTTCTATACATCTGGATACCATAAAAGATACCATTTCATGTACTCACATTTCTCATGCAAGAAGAATAGAAAAGAACCTACGAAGTTGTAAAACAAGCTACACACTGCAGATGAGGAAAATTAATATAAGTATTACGTGACAAATGTTTTCTATAACATTATTTCTGACACTGTGTTCAATGTATTTTAACAGAGATATGAATACAAGATCTAAATCAAACTATAATGTTGTCGGCACTCAGTCGAGTTAGAGAGCTCTCACAGTTTCTTGTAGCATCAGAATAGTTCTCCTTTATTGTGTTCAACATACATCTTATATACCATTCACTTAAAACAAGAAGATCCCATTCCTCTAATCAGTTAATTGGCCCTAGCTTCTACCAAACAACAGTGACAAAGGATGAAAGGTTTCTTAAGTATAACAAAATTAATAGTGCATTGTCTCGCTCCAATTTATAGGAGGGAGAAGAGGTTCTTTGAAATATGTGTACCCAGAGCGAGATTAAGAAACAGCGGTTCAAATGTTGGTCTGATCAATTTATTACAAATGTTAATAAGGGAGATGGGGAAAGAGGAGGACGGACACTATTACGGATTGGGGTGATGGGGAAGGGAAGGGGAGCGATAGAAAAGATAGGAAGAAGCAAGAATTACATAAAGCGGGGATAGTCACCACCAGGATCCGGCAGTAGTCCCGTTACACGCTGTTCCGATGGTCTGAGGCGGAAGGGCAGGAGCAGCGAGGCCAGTCTTGGGCAACGAGAGGGTGCAAGTACTGGGTGGGTCCAGGAGGAAGCCGCAGAGTAAGTCTGGGAGGAAGCAGCAGGTCTCAGGCAGCAGGTCTCAGGCAGCAGGCCCAGGGAAGTCCGCCAGCATGCAGTCCGTAATGAGGGATCTGATGTCAGACACCCTCTCCTCATGGTGGTTGGACCCTCTTTTATCCTCCTTTTTTCCTGCCCATGTGACATCCCTGGGTGCTTGAGCAAGAATCATGTGTGTACCTCCTGAGATGGTTGTCTTCCTTCCTTGAGATAAGTCCCCACAAAAGACCGTTTCTGGCCATTAGCAGCAGCTTATCCCTCTCTCTTACACCCGGCCATTAGCAGCAACTTATCCCTCTCTCATAACCCCTGGCCTTGTCCATCTGTGCTCCTTAAAGGATTTCACAACCCTTTAGCTAGGACATGTCCATCAGTGTCCTCCAGACAGAAGATTTCTCTACCTTTGCCCAGGACTTTGCCTGGACTTGTTCCTCAGCAAACTTTGAGTCAATGATATAAAAGAATAATCTCTTACATGCATACAAAAAGAACCTCCTCTTTACCCTGAGAAGCAAACAGACACCGTTTTCTCTCTGTCTTACACTCCAGTCTGCCAAGGTTTCACAGTGATAGGGTCTGTCAAGGAGGCTGATAAGCTCTTTGGTGTTTTGCTCACAGTTACATCTTCCCCCACATAATGTATTATTTAAAACTCCACTAAAAAGGGTATTTTCTCACCTCCAAGTAGCCCATATGGAGTCAGTATTGTCAATGACAGTCTAGATGTTAAACTGTTATGTTTACAACCAGTTTCAAGACAGGATCTGGGAAACTACAAGCCTGTTAACCTCACTTTTGTCTCTAAGAAGGTGATAGAGAAATGTATTCTGGCCATCATCTCCAAGCAGGTGGAAAAAATTACCATTATCAGAAGTAGTCAATGTGTTTACCAAGAGGAAATTATGCTTGACCGACCTGGTAGCCTTCTATAATATAATGACTGGGTGGGTAGATAAGGGAAGGGCAGTGGATATAGTGTACCTTGATTTCAGCTGGGCTTTAGGCACTCTTTCCCATACCATCCTTCAGAAGTCCCTTCTAACAGCTATTCTATCATTCTGTGATTCTGCAGTAGCTTACCAAGGAGGTGACGACTGGTATGACAGCAGTTTTGTTATAATATGTATCGATTATTCAGACATTTAAGACAGTTTGTTTACTGTTAATAATTGTTTGTATGCACTATTTTATACATACAGTATTAATAACTGCCAGTATTATAAAATAATATGCTTTAAGAGTTTTGTAAATGTTGAAGGTGGATGACACAAGAGAATGATGAAGCCCATGGAAATCTCCTTTCTCGCCCAATAGAGCAGAATCTAATGGACTCTCAGCACCCTCTCCAGCAAGGAAGAAGACAATATGCTGTGATTCCCAGCCCCCAGTTCTAGATAATAACCATATTGAACAAATTTTCTTCAACAGTACACACATACTACATATAAGCGAGGTCAGATATACACAGCAAAACGAAAGGCAGCACCTATCCTCATATCTACATGAAGAATTGTATGGGAACTATTGAATCATGGCTTGAACTCTGATTGATCACCTGATGCAAGCAATGAGTTAGCCACAGGAGCACAGGTGAAGGCAGTTCACCTGTGTGATTTGAAGGGGTGGAGCCTGGCTCCATTTCTTCTAGGCCCCATTTAAGGGTTTGTCATGGTTTTATGATTTTTGGTCATCAGTATTCCACACCATAACATCGTGTGGTACATTGGGGGTGGGGTCTGCCGAGTGTTCGTCCGTCGGAGAGGAGCTGCATTTCCCCAGGAGACTTTGCGGTCAGCAAGGGGATATAACTCCAAGTAAGGTCACCTGATCGTTCTTCTTCGCCTGCTCTTCGCCACCTGCACTTCGCTGTCTGTACTTCAGTCACTCAACTGAACTGCACTTCTCACCCCAGCATTGTGGTGAGGTCTATACAATTCAAACAGACTCTCTCTCTCTCTCTCTCACTGTATTTTACTAATACTATATTTAGTAAAATCATTTGTTCCACCTCAGATCAGTGCTGTTGTTTTCAAGTATTTTGGGGTCCCCTGCTTCCCCTTTCCCAGAGGCGCGGATCCGCAGATCCCTCCGCCCTGCTGGTCACGGAACTGGGCCAGACCAGCCCATAGACCGTTGACAGGGCTGACTGCCACCAAGTAAGAATCTCTCTCTGGAGATTTCTCCTCTTGGAGTCTTTTTCTGTGAGCCCAGGGTATGGGTAAGCTTTCCATTCAAAGATTATCCCTTTCTAATGCAATAATCTTTCCAGCCTATCTTTTCTGTATACTTACTGATTATACAGGAATGTATCCCAATCCTATATCACTTCACTGTTAGATCAGCATTGATGAATTATAGAATAAACACATTATCTTAGAAGCAAAATGAGTATCTTCAATAGTTAATTTCAAACTCTCAGTTTACATGTGTGTGGGCCACAAATTTCACTCTCCTTCAGCTGATGGTACTTAGACCTGCACGTTCCACTGACTTATGATCTCTCACTCTAGCAGCTGGCATTCAGTTCTCTTACTGAGCTTGCCGGTTAGTCTGACATGAAGTTAACTAGTCCTCATGTGCATAGACTCATTATCAAGAGTTTACTCACACTGAGGATAGTTAGGAATTAATAAGAAAACAGAGTAAACCACAAAGATCAAGCATAGATCTCAGTCAGACAAGCTTAAAAATCAGTCTTTGCTTATCGATGTACTCATGCTCACCTGCTCATCGAGTACTTGCTCATCGATGCTTATATACCTTTTCCCTCTACTTTCTTGCACTTCATCTATATTCACATTGAAATCTCCCTTTCCCACATTTCAGGCCTTTCCTTAAATAGCCTATAAAAAAAAAAAAAAACCTTAATCCCAGAATGCTCTCTGCTTTGCTCCCAAATTCCCTTTCTCCTGCATTATAGTTAGTTGTGTACTGCTTTTGTTTGCATGGTATTATGAGGGGAATTTATTTCATCGAGTCTTCTCAGTGGGTTCTCTTGTGACAATCTGAGAAGCAGCCAATTCAATGTAGTCTGTTTTCACAGACCAGGTTATTATGACTCCTCCACCTGGTTGTTTCTGTTTTATGTGTGTGTACATATATGTGGGCTTACTATGCTTAGCCTTTAGTCAGATATTCTAAGAGTAAACAGCAAATAAAAAGAAATCTTGTCAAACCACAAGGAATGTGCTAATGAAGGAATTAATAAAAATGCAAAAGTCTAATTTACATAATGGAAAAGGAAATAAAATTGAGAGGGGGCTGTGCATCACAACAAATATGCTTCAAAAACTATGTAGCTTTAATGACCCTGGTGATATGCAAAGAAGAAAAGCCTATCTTAAAATCAGCAAATACAAATAAACTGTTACTACTTGTAAACTTCTATGGGTTGCTAGCAACAAAACAGAAATTTAAGAACCCTATAGAATTCCCCCTACAGCAGAGGATTTGATTTGGGGTTTCATAGAAGGAATTTCATTTTGTTTTTCTTTCTGTTATTAAAAAAATCAAGTGATTTTCAAGCAAATAAGCTATTGGGTGGATAGCCAACAGCTGTAGGAAGTCCCTCATCAGTCTATTTGAGAAGAACTTGGATACTGACATATTTGAGGGAAATAAAACAAGAAGGAAAGTGTTCCATCTTCAATCTAAATGAGAGAAATTGTATCCCATTTTAAATTGATATATCATTGATAGAAGATGCACTATGCTAAAAATACTGCTGTTGTAGAAGCTTAAGTAGGAAGATAAACTAGTTTTACAGAAGAAATTGTGAGGAGACTTGAATACCTAAACCACAAACAGTAGTTCATTCCAGAAGGATTTTTGACTTTAGGAAGTGCAATTACATTCACTAATTTTGTGACTGAAGCTGATTACATTTCAGAGTGGTCATCCAAAGATATGTTTGAATTGTGCTTAATAGATATTTAAAGTCAAATTGACTGAAATAGTTAACAATATTTTTCATGCTCTCATTTGGATCAAGATTTTAACTTGCATATTGCTATTTAAAGAAATAGTGGTCTTTCTTTACTGTATAATTTGTGGGCCCTTATTTACCCTGAGATGCATTTTTGGCAAAATTATCTTCAAAAATATAATCATGTAATGACAAATTGACTCTTCTAATAAAATTCCTTGCTGAAGATTTTATCTGATAATCTGAAATAACCAGGAAATACTCTTTCTTGTTATCCATCTAGAGAATTTGAGATTTTGATTTGTTATTGCCTTTCTCGGAAAGCACAAATATATACACCTGCAGATTACTCAGGATGAGTCAGTGATACCTTGTTGCCTCATGCCTTTTCCACATTGTGCAAGTATTACAAGATATTCCATCAGAAAGGAATCACTTCCTTGGTAAGGTTAGTGAAGTTTTGGTAGAAAAGTATTTCTCCACTGTGTGTGTCTGTGTTTTATATTCAACTTAGTAGAAGTATGTTTATATGCATTACATAACATATGGCATTTGATCCGTTCCATCAGTGAGGTTTGTAAGGCTTGATGACACTCCAATCTTCTTTTGCTTTCTATTTGTTTAGCATTCTAGAGGCTAATAAAATAGTTTCAATATATAATTAGTCAGGCTAAGAGTCCTTATTTTCTCTTTAACTGTAATTTCTGTGAAATCAATAGAGAAGTGACAAAAGTCTGATATAATCCAATCCAGATGAATCCAGTAATGATAAAAAACAAATACACAAACAGAAAAACTTAATTAAAAAAAAAAAAAAACAAACTGTGGAACTATCATTTTTTTCACTGCAATGATTTTTTTTTATTTTTTACACTAAATCTTTTAAAAATTGTATTAGTTAAGAATACGTACGTGAGGCTAGAGTTGTAAAACAACAAACAAACAAAAAAAACCTCAGAAATCCTGCTTGTGTACCATCTTTTAATGTAGAGGATTTAAGGTGAGAAATGAAAGTATAAACTATTGTTAACTAAAAATTCAGACATTTTTGCCTCACTTGCAAGAAAGAACATTTTTACTCTGCCTTATAGTAAAGTTACTTTGGAAGCTGCTATTGTACAACAGCAGATTCACTGTACCAGGAGTGAACTAACCTAGAATCACCTGTGGGAGTCATTAGATTCATAGTGCTGAGTACTCTGTCTTTTGAGTCAGCCCTCATGTCAGGCTTAGAAATTCCTGTACTCTCACTTGATCATGATAAAAAGAATCACTGTAATTTCAGGACTAAGCCTTAAATAGATTGATAGAATGGATCACTGTAATTTCATCTGTGATTTATAGATCCCACTCGGTTGAAAGGTGCCTCTGTAGACAACTGAAGGCCCTGCAAGGAAGCCTGCAAGCAAGCTGTCCAAGAGAAGCTAAAATACAGGCAGAGACTGTGCTCTCACCAGCAAGAGAACTATCCTACAATTTTTTTAATGAGGAAAGTGCAGTCCAGAATTTCAACAGTATGGTGAATGTGAGTTGGCAAGTCAGATAGGAAGTCCTGTCTGCTTATAGGAGCTCTCAAGGTATTGATACCTAAGTGCTAGGTGGAACCCACTATTGCTGCTCCATCCCTGGAAATGTTCAAGACCAGGCTGGATGGAGCCTTGGACAGCCTGGTCTAGTACCAGATCTGAAGGTTGGTGGCCCTGCCTTTGGTGGGGGATGGGAACTTGATGATCCTTGGGGTCCCTTCCAACCCAAGCCATTCTATGATACTTTTTTTTATTTTTAAAGTTTTTGTTTTTTTTTTCCCTCAAAAAAAAGGGATGCCTTTTCTTGCTGAGTTGCAAAACATAACAGCATGATGCACAAAATATCACAGTAAAGTACAGAATAGCATACTTAACTCTTGCTTTCTGTGAGATTTTTACATGGCTTTGGAAGAGTGCTTTATCAGAACACAGTATCAGAACACATAACTGCAACTTTCTAGATGCTTTTCTGTGGAGCAATAACATAAAACATACTTTGAAAGGTAGAATCAACAGTCAGACCATTTAAATTCAATCCTTGTGTATTGGAATGATTTTATATTTGCCTTTGAGTCTGCTCTTCAGATTCTTCTAGAATGTCTATCTGCAATGTCATTTAGTATATCCACTTTATAATTTTCCAGTGACCCATAAAAAATTTCCATGATTTTCTAGTCAAATTTAAACAACAACAACAACAACAAAAGTCTTAGTTCTTCATGTTAAAGTAGTTTCTCACAGGGTTTATGCTGTAATTTATTTTTACTTGCTCTGTTACGGTAAAAAATAGGAAAGAAAAAGAAGCATCTATGGAAATTTTGGACTTTTAAATTTTAAGCTACACTAAGCTAACATTTCTCATGCTTTCAATATTAGAAATAATGAGATGTAAATTACCACATGCAAACAAGTTTTATTTCTTAGTTATCTATTGCATATTTTACTAAGTTCCTTTCTTATTGGAATTCGTAATCTTATGATTGTCATTTTGTGACTAGCTTCTCTCAAGACGATCTGGAGAACCTGAATGAGAAAACCAGCTACACCTTGTGAAGCTGTCTGGTTTATAGTACAAATGGTCAGAATAGATTTTCCTAATAGTAACTGTAGCAGAAACAAATGAAAGTCCAGATGGCAGCTATCTTTCTTCTGCAGAAACAAAACTGAAGATTGGAAGATAGTGCATATTCATTGACTGTAGATCAGATTTGGAAATGTCTGGGAAAAACACAGGAAATACTAAAATTACTTCTAGTTTTACAGGATAATTACTATCATGTCTTCAATTATACAATCTCATTCTTTAGTGCATGGTGAAGGCTAATCATCTAAGAAGATGCTCCATGGAAATGAGTAAGTTGATGAAGAGAACTGATTCTGCAATTTAATGATTCTAATAGTGATTATGATAGTAGATGCAAAGGTTGCTCTGAAAGAAATGCCTCCTAGTTAGCCTTCTGGACACTACTACAGATGTACAACCCAATGTCATTATTTGAAAAAGCAAAATCTCAGCTATAAAACACTATTTTCCAGCATAGTCACCATCAACAACTATGCATTTTTTTCAGTGATGAACAAGAGCTGGCATTCTCTGCTTGTAAAAAAACTGTACCAATGGAGGTGACCAACTGTTTCATAGTTGGCATGATGATGTTGTTGCTGAAACATACTACCCACCTCTTCTGTGTACTCAGATTTATTGTTTGGTCTCCATAAACACTCAGCAGGCATCAATGAATACCAATTTTTTTTTCTGCATTTTTTTTCTGCATGAAGGAGTTCAGTTATACACCTTTGATTCATATGCACTTCCATACCTATGTCATTTGTTAAGACTACCCTTCTGCTGCCATCTGGTACATGGCAACAAAATGTAGTGGAATATTCAGCCTCTACTGTCGTGCCACCAATATCTGCTTCTGATATTGTGGGCCACTACAATAAAGTAGGAGGCATTACTTTTGGAGCAGCCCTCATACTTGGAATCTACTCAAAATTCTACTATTTATGAGTTAATTCCAGCAGACAGTCCCATACAGCTGCTTACTGACTTGGATAAGGAAGAAAACTGAGAAGGTAAAACTGTCATATTTCCTGAAGAAGAGTTAGTCTCATCTAACCCATATTTCAATGAGGAATTAACTTTATTTTATTAGACATAACTTATATAAACTGGAATATGGCATATTCAACAAGGATCTTTTTTTTTTTTTTGCCTAATTTTTATTTCCCTACTTTTTAAATATTTATTCACTTCTGTAATTTTTCCCAGGGAAATGAATAAATCAGTAATCATATAATAGATGGGGCTTTGAATTTTTGAACTTCATTAAAAAATAATAATAATAATAATAATTAAAAAAAAAAAAGTGCAAAACTTCAGAAGGAAAGAAGTTTCCTCAGGAAAGATCTTGCTTTCAAATTGTGCACAAAGTGTAAAGCCTAAGTGATGTATACCTTGAGCAAATTCAGGAATTTCTTCATCCAAATGTCAGAGACCATCAGGCTTCTGAAAGAGACAGGAAGAATCAGTGTGACAGTGATGTATTTGAGAGGAGTGCGAGTTCCTCATAGAGCAGCCTGGGAGACCAGAAAGCCAGACATTGTTGCCTCAGATGCTGAGTGCTTCAGCTAAAGCAAGGTCTAACCACATATTAGGTGGAGATTAGCAGTGCCAGTATTCTGCTTGTTGGTCATGACTCCTCATTGAATTTTCAGCTGAAGTGCATTGTGTGACCAGCTTGTACCTTGAAGCTGTGTGTTACTAAGCCTGTCCTTATACAAACACTTATTCTACTGATTTTTTTTTATCACAGTACTGTCAATATTCACACAGGAGTAGTTTTGACTGATTATAGTAAAAAAGTAGCTGCTGGCTTTCTTTATAACACTTTTGTCTATGCAGTTATTGAACACTTGACTGTTTCATTAAATGACAAGGAAGAACAAACCACTGATGTAAATATGTAAAGGTCGGTAACATGAAATTATTGCTCTGAGAACGTGAAGACTCTTGTAAAGTCTCCTGCTGAAAATCATTAGATGAGAAAATCATTGGCTTGAGAGGGAAAGAAAAGGACATGACAGAGTGCATCAAAGCTGGCATTTTGCAGAGGGCAAGTAGGACATATGTCACTACTAAAGAACTATCAGAAATACATTTTTTTCATGAAAGGAATTAGTTAGAAATTTGTGCTGATAGAATTGAGAGCCAAACTGACTGATAGTTCGCTTTTCATTCATCACAACTAGTCCTCAAAAGCTAGTAGAATCTTTCTAAGAGGTAGAATTTTTAGAAGGTCCCCTTCTGCATTGCATTATGCTTGATGATAATTTTGAGTGTTTTATCATCTGTTTACAACAGGAATATCTTTTCTTGTTGTTCATATAAAGTTGGATGTTGATCACATGGCATAGACTCCCACAGTGAGTTAAATACATAGTGATTATGAAGACAATTCCCCTTCTACATACTGAAGTATGGTCAATCACATTGATTATAAAGTGTGCAGACGTGGGTCACTAGTTACACAAAATTTTTACTCTGAAGAAGGCTGAAACAATAGTATTTCTAGGTATATTTAACTGTACTCATAATATTTCCACCAACGGTATTTATTATGTTGTTGTGTGATAGAAAAATATCCAAACTTGTTAAAATTTTGAAAAAAATAAGATTTTGAAAAATTTTGGAAATAAACAGCTGGAGAATGTGTTGTTAATACTATCATAAGATCAAACAGACATTGAGAAAATAATTTACAGGACAAAATCTGTATAAAATGTGCATCTGAAAGTGTTCGTATTGGAAAATCTTGAACAACTTGTTCACAGTTATAATAGGTATTCATTGTAAACAACTAGTATTTTAGAAACTTACAAATATACGTGTCATGGTTTTACGTTTTTTTGGTTTTCAGTATTCCACATGAAAACATCATGTTTGATCAATCTATGCCCGTGACAATATGTTTTTATATATGTATGTGTATAATTATTATAGGAAAAAATGTCAACAATAATAAGATATGTTCCTATTGATAGCAATAAAATATAGCAATAAATACACACAATTTACATTGTCCTGCATTGTTGTACAGCATTCTCCTATGGCATCAACAGCAACCCACACAACATACCCTAGAATTATAATTCCAACTGTCTGACAGTTCTTAGCTTCCTAGCTTTTATCATTATTTTAATTGCAAATGGGCCAATAAAGAGAAAGCAAGGTCTAAGAAGATAGCTGTCGGAAATAGGCTTACAAGCATAATGCGATTGAGAGTTAACTTAGAAGTGTTTGCAACTTGGTACAGTATAAAATATTCCCACATTTAAACTGCCAAAGAAATCAAATTTTGAGAGTATCTTACATTTTACTGTTTCCTGTTTATATTGTAGAAATATCAAATGCATGAAAACTCATTAAAAAAAAGTTATGCCATAACCTGTAACTAAAATAGACACTAAGATGAAATAGGCATAGATGCTTCAGATCATATGTGAACTTCCCAATTACCTTTCTAGATAACCTGGAACAATTGATTCTGCTGAATAAAAAGCAGTAAGAGTAATTAGATTAAAAGTAACAGAAAAATATTAAGCCAAACACCAAACAAACTGATGTTTGGTTTGTGCTTTCTGTCTTTCTTCTTTTGATGTTCCCAGTATTATTCTTATTGAGTGTGCGATTCAAATATCAAATAAAAGAACAATGAATTTATGTGGATAAATAACACGTTTTAAACTCAACTGAAGTAATCATGCACGCTTGGAGGACTTCAAGGAAGAAAAACGAAAGGACAAAGAAAAAGAATAAGAAACTATAATTATTATTTAAAAAGATGAAAGTTCAAATCTAGTTAAATAATTATGTACTGCAATATATTCTAAAGTCCTCGTAATAGATTTCTAACAAAGGAGAAAATACCAGCTTTTATTCTTATTCACTAAAAACTCAAAGGAGGACTGAGTATATGTCAAATGCTTAATGGTTAGTTTTTCATGTATGCCGTATATTGGATGCAAAAGCGGAGTTGATTTGTTACTGAAAAACACCGAGTCTAAACAGATTTTCTCTGGTGGACCTAGTCACAAGTGTAGGTAGCATGTCTTTTCAACCCTATTTTCTCCTTGTATAGTTGCTCAGTGGTTCTCAGTAGTGATTGAACTTTACAGATGAGACGGATAATTGTAAATATTCATGACACTGGAATATTAAGAATCAGGCTTTGAGCAAACAGAAGTTATTTAGAAGCTTAATAGGATGATTCCAATACGATAAGAGTCTAAGAAATTATTTTGATTGGATTTGCATACAGAGGAATATGATTCTCTGTTTTCCATACATTCTTTCTATCACTTCTTCAGAGATGCTTCAGTCTTCAGTCTGCTTGCTACTCTCCATAAAGAAGGTTTTCTCCAGAGATGCTTCACTTCTTCAGTCTGCTTGCTACTCTCCATAAAGAAGGTTTTCTCCATGCTAGAAATAGCCCATGCATAATTCTGTGAGTTTCGAGGAAGATGGATTAGAGCTGTTTCTAGTATAACATTTGCAAAAAAGGATTGAGTACTAGAAGAGAAAGGTAGAGAGGTTTTTTGCTTTGATTTCTACAGTGATGAGGATGAAGTGAGGAAGGAAGCACAGCGTCCTTTCCTCCTATGTTGGTGGAAAGTGGAATAGCCCGCATCAGTAGAAGGTGGAGGAGGAAGAGTTTAGTCTCTTCCCAAACTTCTTGATCCCAAACTTCTTGACCAAAGGTAAAAAGTAACTGGTTGTGTGAACATAAGGCAACTTTTCTCATGGCATGGGTCAGACATACTTATTTCTTCATAAGAAAATATCCCTCCTCCGTCCTTCATATTTTCATTTTTCTGAAGCAAGAAAGTCAGTGTTATTCTTTTCTTCCTAAAAGCTGCACCCACCCAGAAAATAACTGCTATACAAGATAGGATAGGATACAAGATATCCCAGATAGGACATCTTTCCTTTGGTGACAAATTCGCTGAACAATTGTTTTTTGTTGTTTGTTTATTTGTTTTGTTTGTTTGTTTCGCAATTTAGAATAACATCATTGCACTTCCAGCCAAAGTTTCAATTAGTAATATGCGTATAGAAAGAGGTGTTGTTTTTGTTTGGTTTTTTTTTTTGCTGTTGTTTGTCTTGTTTTAGTTTTGTTATTGTTATATTTTTGTTTTGTTTGTTTTCATTGCTTTCTCTTGTATACAAAGAAATAACATAAACTAGAACTTCTTGTTCTGGGAAGCCTAGAAAAATTGGAAGAAACATGAGTATGGGGGAATTGAGATTTTTATCAATGCACAAAGAAACCAAGAGTAAACTTTTAGAGAGAAAAAGAAAAAAAAAAAACTATGAAAAGCAGACATAATTTAGTTGGCTGAAGGAAGTATGAACGCTGGAAAAATCTGTGTAGAAGGTTAAGATATATGTGTGCAATTAACTTGGTAGTCAGAGCTATATGAAAACCTTTTGAGTAGTCCTGCTCTTGGGGTAATGCAGAGTGTTCTGCCATTAATGAGACAAGTGTGTGCAGTATTAGTAGACGATAAAATCTTGCAGTCTATCATTCTTCCAGAGGTGAATACAAAGCACACACCCACCTTGTGATTTAACTAGAAAGATATATGAAATTACAGTGAGAAATATGTGGATTAAATTTGTGAGAGTTTATTTAAATCCTTGCATTTGAATCAATTACGAAAGTTATTATTGCCATTTTACTTATTTATTTATTTAATTTGTCAGATTGATTTTCAGAGTTTTGAGCAGGGTTATAAAGTAGTAAAATATAAGTAGTGATAATATTATTTTTCACCATGAGAAAAGAAAGTAAAAATAATTTAGCTTTTTATCAGTCAAAACAAACAAAATAAACTGCAGTAGGGCCTTTAGTCATTTTACTTTTGAAAATCTTTCTTGGTAATAAATTATATACTCATGGGTTAAATTAGTTTGAGTGAGAAAATATTTTCCATTGTTAAAATAATACTGCATCTGGAAAAATTTGACTCATCTGAAGCAACTGAACGTTTGTATCCTGACATTTTTTCTTCTTGGAAATACTTACCTTTAAAAAAAAAAAAATATATATATATATATATATATATGTTTGTTTGTTTGTTTTTTAGTGCATGCTCACAATCGGAAGTTCTGTATCAGTGCTAATAGTTCATTCTGCACATTTCTAACTAAACAGTCTGTACCAGATTCCTCCATGCATAGCTTTTGCTTTTCCAGAGAGGATATTACATCCCGTTTTCTATCATATTGACCTCTAAAGGATTTTTGTAACATCTTTCATAATTTTTAAATCTTACTAGTGTCTTTGTTAATTTTTCCATGGTCTCTTCTCATGCTTATTGATCTCATATATGAATGTCCATAATGATTACTAAACATGTAATGAATATTAAAGGTTAGATTCACAGCAGTTTTGCATTATATGGTTATCATTCATACCTATACAACATGAGAGTATAATTGACAAGAAATAATGCAAGGTAGTGAAAAGGTAGATGATAGATGTGAAATTATATTTAAAAAGACAATAAATGAAAAACTCTTCCAAATTACAACAACAATATAATACGAAATCAATAAACTTTACTTCACTTTAAAGAATTAAGTGCAAAAAGAAGCTTATTATCATGCCTTCAATGTCAGAAAACCTGAAGTATATTGTAGAAATAAGCAGTGATTTCCAGAACCAAGGGTACAACATTGCAAATTCTTTTTAGTTCTGATAAAATTGAGGTTACTCAGGTTGAAAGTCACGCTAGATTTCAATCATTACTGTGTGTTACAGAAGATTTCCTAGTTGCCATGGAACTACTAGACTAAACAAAATGAACATAAAATATTCACTTATTTCCTGAAATTGAAAGTGTGACAGATAATTGCAGAAAAAAAAAAAAAGAAAAAATGCTATTCTTGTTTTCCCTTTTAATATGTTGCATGGTTAAATAAATGTTTTCAATAAAAAAAATTACAGCTGTGAAAACCTGAAAATATGAAAGTAAAAAGAATTAATGCATAAGCAAATGAAATCGTGATAAGCTGACATGCTGCAAATTCCTGTTGTTCATTCAGTAAGAAGCTCTGTTTTGAAATGTTTTAAAACTATCAAAAGATTCTCTGCGTTCACATTGGAGCACTGCAGAATTTCAAGCACATCACTCAGAATTTTGCTTCAGCTTGCCACATAGTACACACACATAGAGACTGTAAAGAATATCAACAACATTTATTGACCACAGTTTGCACAAAGATTCTCTAATTTCCAGTGGTAAACAAGAGGTTGGCAAAAGGTGAGCTTTCAAATTAATGACATGGATGGAAAGTGATGGATTAAAATAAAAAATACTGCTTTTTGAAATGGAGACTGCTCTGTTCAGGGAAATCTTTACATTTTGCAAATGTGATGTTTAACACTGATTGGGACAATATTTATGTCAACTACTGCAAGAAGTTAGAAGAAATAGTTATAGCAAGCAGCCAGCAAGCTGAAAAGACAGAGCAACACAGAGGCGACATCATGAAAATATCAACTATGAAGAAAGCAAAAGCGGGAGTTTAAAAAATATTAAGGGAAGAACAGGAATAAATGACAGATAAAAATGGTCTGGCTTAACAATAAGATCAGTTGTGATCAGGCCTAGTTTTGCAGTGCCTTCTGAAGTAAGGCATTATAAGATATTATTAGGATTGGGAATTCTGTGCTACTGAAGTTACTACCATGGGACTTCATGTATGAAATTAAAAAACATGGATGCTGAGAAGAGAAATACAATGAAACACAACTACAGAACTAAGCAGAGACAAGAAAAACCCAGGAAATTTTTAACTCTCTGGTACCATTTATGTCCTAATGCTTATTGACAAAATCAGCACTTTTTTCCCTGGCAGTTAGATGAATCAATGCACAGAAGATGAAATTTCTGAGATGTTAATATATGAGATAGGCAAAAAAGCATAGGACACTGTGAAGTAAATGGGACAGCAAAACTGAATATTTTCTTTTGTGCAATAAAATGTCTTGAGTTTTCTCCAAAAGTTATTGTCTATCAATGTTTAGTGTTTCACCTGTCTCTGATTCAGAATTCAAGCTTCTTCTCTGTAAGCCAGTGTGACAACAATTGCATATCTTACCTTCATGCTGCAAAAATAAACAAACAAAACACTTCTGTAGGGTTTAATTCACTCAGTACTATGTGTCCACTTAGGAAGTCTTTGTGTGAGTGTTCAAGGTGTGTGCATTCAAGCAGAAGCAGGAGATCAGCGTGGTGTCTATGGTTTACTAAATGGGAAATTTGAATGATATGATCTGTGTATGCAAAGAGTGACTTAATGGAATAGGCTATTCAGAGAGCTGTAGATGAAAGTGGAAGGATGAATAGAGAAGATAAGAGAAAGAACAACTGAAAGCTAGAGTTTAGATGGAAAAATAAATTTTTGGATATTAGGATGATGATTGCAAAACGGATCTTGCTAAACAGAAATAGTGGAATAAAAAATTATGCTTACAAAAACAAGTTAAATGGAGAACAAAGAGAATGGATGGATTTAACAGAAGACTTTTCTGTCAGAACAACAGCAAAAAAAAAAAAAAAAAAAAAAAAAAAAAAAAAAAAAAAAA
>JAPSGF010000052.1:406766-435671 GCA_035772895.1 Perdix hodgsoniae
AAAAAAAAAAAAAAAAAAAAAAAAAAAAAAAAAAAAAAAAGTAAAAAGAAAAAAGAAAAAAGTAAAACCGAAGGATAACAACAACAAAACACCATCAAAATACAGATACTATGTATAATTTATTGGAAAAAAAAAAAAAAAAAGTTAAAATATTAAAAGAGACAGCTGGAAATGTTCGATGCTGAAGATTACCTAAAGCACCAGAGAGCCCTCAGAGAGCTTAGACTACAATGTTCCAAAATAATTGCAATCTGATGTTTGCAAGTGATTTAAGTATAATTACTTCACAGCACGTTACTTCCAATTGACATAGTATATGTCTTGCAAAAAAGCCCCTAATTTTTTGTTTGTTTATCAAGAATTTTTTTTTCCTCTACATTTATAAGAAAGTATATTTTCAGGATCTCAGTTCTTCTGTGGACAGAATATCTGGCTACAATATAAATGTATTTCCATTTTCTGTTTTCAGTAGTGATAGGGTATTACAAAGTATTTACAACTGGAGATCTCTGTATTCCATTTACCTGAGTAACATGGGGTTTGTTCCTAAATGACCTGATTTCAGAAAGAAGTAGGGACTTGAGTTACCCTTTTAATTTCAACAGAACAAGAAATAGGTGCCTAGTAGAAAATGAATCCACATCTCCCTGAACAAATGTACATCTCAAAGGTGATTTCTATTTGTCTAATGACAGATCTAAGCTGTGGAGGTCTGCATCTGAGTTAGTCTTCTCAGCTCATTGGAGAGAAATAAGCTGTTCTAGAACACAATTCATTTCATCATAAAGCAGCTAGCTAAAACAGATCAGCTATATTATTTCTATTTCATATAATTCCTACTTTGGTTTCAGAGATTTGAAGGGAAGAATACAAATTTTCTTTAGAAGTAAATCCTACCCAGCCTCTCTGGTACAAGAAGTTCCTTCAAGATTCCTGATAAAATAGTGGCCAAAAAGGCCAATGGCATTCTGGGGTGCATTAAAAAGAGCGTGGCCAGCAGGTCGACGGAGGTGATCCTCCTCCTCTACACTGCCCTGGTAAGGCCTCATCTGGAGTACTGTATACAGTTCTGGGCTCTCAAGTACAAAAAAGACAGGGATCTCTTGGAAAGAGTCCAGCGGAGGGTCACAGAGATGGTGAAGGGCCTGGAGCATCTCCCCTGTGAAGAAAGGCTAAGTGAACTGGGTCTATTTAGTCTTGAGAAAAGAAGACTGAGAGGGGATGTGATCCAGCTCTATAAATATCTAAGGTGTAGGGGCAGAGTGGCGATGCCAGACTCTTTTCAGCAGTGTGTGGAGACAGGACGAGGGGAAACTGCCAGAAACTGCAGCATGGGAAGTTCCACACAAATGTGCGCAAGAACTTCTTTATGGTGAGGGTGACAGAGCACTGGAACAGGCTGCCCAGGGAGGTTCTCCGCCTCTGGAGATATTCAAGACTTGCCGGGACACCTACTTGTGCATCCTGGTGTAGGGAACCTGCTCTGGCAAAGGGGTTGGACTCAATAATCTCTGGAGGTCCCTTTGAACCCCTACAATTCTGTGATAGTGGGGAAGAACAAATGCCTCTTTCTTTTTGAAATAAAGGACCAATAGTGATAAGAAGAGCTTTTTTATGCTGCCTCAATTCTTGACAGGACCATATCAAATGTTATTCTCATCAGGGAAAAAGATGACATCAGATCAAAAGGAAATGGAAGCCGTAATTGTCAGCTCTGTCCAGATTCTGCCTTCCCACTTGACATCTATCACATCTATCTAGTGAGTAATTATTTTATTCAGTGCAAGGATAACATCATGTCTGATTCACGTGCTTACCATGTGTCTTGTGAAGGATTCTCAGGCTGCATATTTTCCTGTTAGATTAACTACTGGTCAGCATCTGCTTCAGTTCCTTTCTCAAAATTATCTAATACTCAGTACTAATCAGTTGACAACACATGCATCTTGGTTCCTTTACCAGTTAGTATATTAGTTCATCCACAGCTATTAGTTTGATTAACATTCAATCACAGCTGATATAGCTAAGCAGGTAGTTAATTGACCTTCAAGAGTCACTCTTGCTTTCTATGGCTTTGCTTAATATTTCCTCTTGATTACAGCACAGAAACCTATCTTCAGCAAATAAAAATGTCTGAAAATTTAATGTACAGTGAAATCTTTTTTTCCCTCCCTCCCTCCCTCCCTCCCTCCCTCCCTCCTTCCTTCCTTCCTTCCTTCCTTCCTTCCTTCCTTCCTTCCTTCCTTCCTTCCTTCTTTTTTTTCCCAACTCTGTACGAGAGCTTAAAATCAAGAAAATGCTAAAGAAGAATCAAGGCACTGTGAATACTTTTTTTTTCCCAACTTTCAGTAGGCATATGCTATCTCGCATTTTCACAAATAACTTCATGGGGAAAAAACAGAATTAATGAAGAGCTTGTATCTCCCTAGTTCCTTTGCAAGACTATATTGAAGAGACCGATAATAGCATTTCTGGACAAAATGGTGCATATTTTCCACATAGTGTATCCAACAGAGCAATTTTATTGCTTAATTTCCTTGTTTGTCTTGTTTTTCTGGGCTGCTATAAAAAATATTCTTCTAATGTAGAATTTTTTTTTTTTCCTGCAACAAAGATTTAATTATTAGTTGACAGATACACTTCCTGAAATATATCATGAACTAGAACCCATACACATACAATACCTACTTCCAATTACTTGTCATAGATTCAGGACGCCTGTAGCATGGGTCCCTTGGGAATCGCTTCTTAAGGGTAAAGGAGTCCAGGAAGCTTGGATGCTCCTCAAGATGGAAATCTTAAAGGCACAAAAACAGGCTGTCCCTGAGTGCTGTACGGCGAGCCATAGGGGAAGACGTCCAGTTTGGATGAGCTGGGAACTACTGTTGAGACTCCGGAAGAAAAAGAGAGCCTATGTCTTCTGGAAGAAGGGACAGGCTACTTGGGGAGATTACAAGGAAGTAGCTAAGATATGCAGGGAGGAAGTTAGGAAGGCAAAAGCCCAACTTGAACTCAGATTTGGCCACTGCAGTAAAAGAGAATAAAAAACCCTTTTATAAATATCTTAATGGTAAAAGAGGAAGCAAGGATAATTTTCATCCTATACTTGATGCAGCAGAGAATGTGGCTGCTGAGGACAAGGAGAAGTCTGAAGTCCTCAGCACTCTTTACATCTGCCTTTAATAACTAGACCAGTTATCCTCCCGACATTTTACGCCCTAATCTGGAAGTCTGGGATGCTACTCAGAAAATACCCCCAGCAATTCAGGTGGAGACAGTCAGAGAGCTCCTCCTCCATCTGGACTGTCACAGGTCCATGGGACTGGTTGGGCTACACTCTCAGTTGCTGAGTGACCTGGCGGGGGTGATTGCTGAGCCTCTCTCAGCCATCTATCAGTGCTCCTGGTTAACTGTAGAGGTCCCAGAGGATTGGAGGCTTGCTGATGTGACTCTCATCTTCAAGAACAGCCATAAGGAGGATCTGGGGAACTACAGGCCTGCATTAGAAATAGTGTGGTCAGCAGGAGCAGGGAGGTGATAATCCCCCTGTACTCAGCACTGGTGAGGCCGCACCTCAAGTACCGTGTTCAGTTTTGGGCCCCTCACTACAAGAAAGGCATTGAGGCCCTGGAGCGTGTACAGAGAAGAGCAACAAAACTGTTGAGGGGTCTGGAGCACAAGTCCCATGAGGAGCAGCTGGGGGAGCTGGGATTGTTTAGTCTGGAGAAGAGGAGGCTCAGGGGAGACCTCATTGCACTCTACAAGTTCCTGAAGGGAGGCTGTGGTGAAGAGGGGTTTGGCCTCTTCTCCCAGGCAACAAACAGGACCTGGGGAAATGGCTGCAAGTTGTACCAGGGCAGGTTTAGCTTAGGCATGAGGAAAAGCTTTTTCTCTCAACGAGTGGTCAGACACTGGAATGGCCTGCTAAGGGAGGTGGAAGAGTCGCTATGCCTGGCAGTGTTCAAGAAGCATCTGGATGAGGAGCTACGAGATCTGGTTTAGTTTGTGGTTGCAATGGTAATGAGAAGACAGTTGGACTAGATGATCTTACAGGTCATTTCCAACCTTGTGATTCTATGATTGTATGATTCTATGTGTATTAAAGTATCTCTTGTAGGCTTTGTATGTGTTTTGGCTGAACTTTGGTACACTTCAAGGTAGCTGTACTGCTGATTACCATGGATAGTATTGCTTCACTTCTTTAAATATATGTTTAGTATGTAAACGTTGTTATATGATAGAATGATTTCCTTTCCTGTGATAAATTTATTAGGCATACAGATAGAGCCTTCTTTTTTTCTGAGTGGGACAATAAGACTAGAGAGTATATTCTCTCTATATACTATATATATATATATATATATAGTTGTGAATGTTTTAAAAAAAAAGCTATTCAGAAGATAATCAAAATGTTTTTGATCACACATCCTATTTTATTCATAATCTTCCATTTTGCTTAGTAATTTCTATTTCATGCATTAATGAAACAGTAACAAATGCAGATGAGATTATACTTAAAGTTCACCTTTGTATTCATCACAGAGTGACAAATCATGATCCACCTTATCTGTGGATCTCATTCTGTAAGCAAATTGCCATGTATGGTATTTTGATGCTTCACGACTTTACTTGATTTGTAAATCAGGTCAATATTACAGGCCATTTTCAGGCCATTCTATGGTTGTAACTTTGTTCTGAATTGTTATTTACCATTATTTTGTATTTATTTTTCAGTATTTTATTTGCTATCTAATTTGTTTTAAAAAGCTCTTTCATACTGAGCTACAATCCTTGTTAAAATTTACAGCTGTCTTCTCTTCACTTATATTCTTGTCAATTGATCTATAACTTAGTATAGTATGACAAACTGTTAATGAACCTTTATCAATCTGATGTTATAGGCTGCTTTTGAAATTTTAAACTGCTACAATCATACTCTTGGTGGAGCTTTTGTTTTATTTATCAGATTTTGCCATGTATTGGTATGCAGTTTCAATGTCTGTATGCAGTAGAGGAAAAATGATCTAATAAATCTTACTGTTTTTCAAAGAGGAGAATTGTGTCATACAGAATATCATAAATGAAAAAACATTTATTTCCACAACCAAAAATGTATTTCAACAGTGACTATTACTTTCACTTTTAATATCCGTAAAACACAAATTTTTTTAGAAAAATGTCTACTTGACTACCAAAATTCATTGCTTTAGAAGAAGATACTGTAACTGCTTCAGAAAAACTGAAAAGTTGAAACTATGAGAAACAAGTATTTAAATATATGCATAAAATGTTACCTAATGTTTTAAATGAAAGCGCTAAAGAGCATGGAACTTTTCTTTCTCTTTTTGTGCCTTGTTTTTTGCTAGAGGAATCTGATTTCTTCTCATTGAGCAAGGCAATTCTTAGCTAAAAATCAAAAAGCCACCCTACTTTAATGCACATGAAAAGAGTTAGTACTGAAGGTTAGAGGACGTCAGGATTTTTTTTCAGAAATGATTAAATTTTTTCATTTAATCAAATCCTCACTGAGCAAGAAGGAACCTAACTGAATATCCAAATATTTGCATGCTTACCATGCTTTGCATGTTACTAAATGTGGAAGTTAATGTCTCCACAGTGAATATTCTTGGTATATCTCATTTTAATTGTTCACTGAAACATACAGGTGAATACCCTAACCACCAGTTTGAGGAGTTATGGTTCATTTTTATCCCAGTTTATGTTTAATATATTAAGAAATTGGAACAGCTTTAACATAAGGGAATGAGTTCACGCAAGTCGCTACCATTGCAAAATGCTTTCTATTCTAGTGCTCTTAGCACTTGGGAAAGTGTTTCTCATTACCACCTGTGAAAGAAAAGAAACAGCTTTAAATCTCCTCAGGCAGACAAAGAATACAAGGGTCAAGGACAAACTAACTGAGTTTGACTTTGCACAGCAATAAGGAAGTGTGCTAGATTACCCCAAAGTATCAGTAATTGAAAGGATCTTAGAATGAGACATTTTCTATGTTAAAAGGAATCTAAATAAATAAATAAATAAATAAATCACTGTATTCAGCTTGCTCTTTAATTTTATACTGAATTTTTCTGAATAACCTTTTTTAATTAAATAGAGGAAACAAGTCATAATTTTTACTAGGATTTAAAATCTGTTTACATGCTATTATGTAGGATCTCTCTGGGAACAGTTTTGACTTTCATAAACTGAGAACAGAAATTGTTATAAATTCACTGAAGTGTAAGTGCAATGGAGTGTGAGAAGAAAAAATATACATAAATATTAATTTAATATTTTTAATTTTTTTAACCCTATAATCTGTTGAAAACACAAACTGCTTATATCTAAACTGGTTAAGAGGAGCTTTAAATGCGCACTGTAAATACGTATTTAACTACTTTATTATATAAATATGTATGTAAGAAATATACTGTTTGTAAATAAGTAATCTCCCAGAAAATTTTGTATGAGATTAAAACTCAGTGGAAAAAAAATAAGTGGAATGATAAAGAGGTGCAAAAAACATTGTGTACTGCATAATTTCAATCTGATAACTGTGATTTTATAAGATAAATTTCCTATTCTGACATATGTGAACACCCACACAATTAAAAAAGAAAAAAAAAAAAAAAAAAAAAAGATTACATTAAGGAGGGAGGTGTAGGAGTCTGCACATTGTTTCTGCTCAGGTGTCAGCCAGCAGAAAATTTCAGTCTTCAGAGTAGATGCAATTCGTTATATTTTCTTCATTTGGGAGATTTTTAAATTATATTTTCATTTTCCTTCCAAAGAAATGAAGGGAATCTTTTTTCAGCAAATAAGGAACAATAGGTTACTGCACTGAAAGTAACCAATATATAATGCCATTCTGTGCCTTTACCAAATTGAAAAGCAAAAGGAAAGCAAAAAAAAAAAACAAAAAACATACTACTAGTGTACCCAAACAAACCAAGGAAAAGAAAGCTTTATAATCAAATCAACTTTCTGAAGTTCTGCAGACAATTCAGTAACATTCTCAGGAATTCTCAGGTGTGTAAAGACTAAAAAGGTAAGATTGATCTATGTATTAGTCATAGATCTGCAGTGAGTGATTCATTACCACTCAAAACACTGATCTTGACAGTATAATTTGTTGTGCTTTTATTTGTCTGTGCATGACAATTCAGTGATCCATTACTTCTTATTTCTGATTCATCTGCGTTGTTCTTTTGAAGTAAATGGAATTTTCAGCTTATCATGCAATTATAGAACTACCTGGGTAGAAAAGGACCTCAAAAATCGTTTAGTTTCAACCCCTCTGGGCAGGGTCATCTACCACTAGACCAGGCTGTCCAGAGCCACATCCAGCCTGGCCTTGAATGCCTCCAGGGATGTGACATCCACAACCTCCTTGGGCAACCTGTCTCAGTGCATCACTACCCTCTGAGTGAAAAACTTCCTCCTGTTGTCTCTTGTTCTGTCACTGGGCATTACCTAAAAGAGCTTACTTCACTCTTCCTTACATAATCCCATCATATACATTAATGAACTAATCCATGAGCCTTGTCTTCTCTCAACAGTCATAGCTCTCAACCTTCACTCGTGAGAGTTTCTCCAATACCTTAATTATCTTTGTAGCCCTGTGTTGGATTCTGGACAAAGTGACTTTAAGGACAGTTTGATAAACAGAAAGAAATATTTTCAGATGTTCTACTAGATTCCATCAATTAGTGAGATTATCTCCCACCAAGGAATGTCTATACTTCAGATAGAAATAATTTCAAAGGTAGTAGCTTTTCTGAATCTACTCATTTTTTTCTTCATTCTGTCCTCTATAGAGCTTTTCTGTTTTGTTTTGTTTTGTTTTTGTTTTATTTTTATATATGTATATATACTCTTTATAGAAGAGGTTTAAATTTATCTTTAACAATTGATTTATCAATTTACCTTTCAATTTTGACTCGCTTTTCAATTTTTCCTTGAATAAATACAAATTATTATTCAAATGAATTGCTAGAATTTCTGAATCATTTTCTCTTTGTACTCTTTCTGGCTTTATATATTTTTTATAATGCAAGTCTTTAGTTCACAATGCATTTTCATGTTGTTATACCATGCCAAACCTTTTAATTATGCTGTTTAAATTTTTAGGGGCTGACCTCAAGAACTTACTTTCTATGGCTATGTTCTTTCACATATATGTATGGCAATGATTTCAGGAAATAATATTAATTATATCATTTATGAAGGAGAAAGTAGCAGTATGTTATAAAACATCTCCTTACTCGCTGCTTGGGCTTTTTGTACTAAGAGCTGAGCTGATATACTACTGAGCCTGGCTGGCTGGAGTTAATTTTTTTGTAGCAGTCCATATGGTGCCATGCTTTCAATGTGTAACTGAAACAGTACTGATAACAGTGCACTGGCATTTTCTTTTTACCACTCTGTTTCCACAGCATGTAGATGCAAGGTACACAAGAAACTAGAAGGAGACACAACCTGGGACAGTTGACCCAAATTGGCCAACTATATTATCTATATCACAGGACATCATGCCCAGTAGTGAAATCCTGGGGAAAGAAGAAAGAAGTGGGGACAATTTTGATTGTTGCACTTGTCTTTCCCGGTAACCATTTCATGTATAGAAGTCATGTTTTCAGAATTAAAGTGGCTAAGAATCATAGAAGTTTTTGGAATTTAAACACTACTCTATATATATGCTGAAAATATTTATCTTTGGTGGAAGTAACAAAAAGAACCTTAAAATGGTGGGGGGAAAAAAAAAACAAAAAACAAAAAAAAACCTTAAAACTGGTGAAATAAAATAAAATAAAATAAATACATTAATATATACTCAAACTCTTATTTAAAAAAAAAAAAGAGAAAGAAAGAAAGAAACAACAACAACAACAAAAAACACTCTACACTAAATCTTACACAAATATTACAAGATGTTTTAGTTGGTTTGTAAATCAAACAGGCATTTTATTAACTTTTTTTTCATGAGTATTTCCTGGCCTACTGCTTTATTTTATTGAAATCCTTTTTTTCCATCATTCAGCTGTTTACTCCTCATAAGGAATTATCAAATTCAGAATTTAGAATGATGACAATTATGAGTGGAGGTGTCATGGAAACTTTACCTTAGTCCCATTTTTGATAAGTACAATGCCTAGTATTACTGTTGTAGATAAAATCTTGATATGACTAGATTGGCAGATTTAAATTGGAAATGAAACTCTACCTTAGCATGCTAAATTAACCACAGTAGGTTCTTAAAACATTGAAGTTATGAATCAGGGGTAAAAAATGCATTGTCCAGTGTATCTATTCCTAGTGTTAAAAAGGAAATATTTGTTCCAAATTTTAAAATAGTTTCTGCCTTACTAAGATGTCTTCTTCAGTGTATATTACTAAGAAGTGCTCCTAGGAGATCTGGTAGGTGTATTAAACGCAGAAGATATACCTCCAAAAATAGTATGCAATCTACTATGTGATATGGGATTTAACTGACCTATAGTTAGATGTCTGTGTGTGACCTGGATACCAACACAACTACTTTTGTCACTAGAAAATTAGTCAATAACTTCAGTGGACTCTAGAGAACTGTTCAGTTTACCCTAAAGCAGGCACTCCCATGTGATGTCTAAACTCTGTATCTCAAGACTTCATCAACTGTATTGTTATGACCTCTACTGAACGTAGTTGGTACTTAATATGTAGTTCAGATATAGACCTTTCCGCTGTAAACATGTGAAGTTAAAGACCTGAATCCCACCTAAATTAGGGTTATTATTATTATTATTATTATTATTATTATTATTATTATTATTATTTTTACTTGACAACTTAGGAAGATAAAATATTATTATGTATTTTAAATATGTTATTTTGAATGGAAGGAAATGGGGATGGGAAAGACCAATAGAACTGAATTGCTGCTACTTTGATTACTGGAAAGGGATAGTGTCTCTAATTCCATGACAAAGAGCACTATCACTTGAATAAGAAAAACAAAAAATATATATATACATTTAAACTGTGAGAAAAAACGTATTTTCTGTCTTCTAGGTCTTAATACACATTCTGCTGCTTATAGAATTTTGCAAGTATGTTCCAAAACTATTTGCTAAATATCTAAGATTAAGATCTAGAATTCTTGCCTTAGGGTTTGTGTATATATATATATATATATATATATATATATGCATATATATATTTTCACATCAGCATGCCCTGTTGCTTCTGTCTTCATTGTCTCTGTTATCTTGTCTAGACATTCTGTCTACCATTTATGGTGTTTTTTTTTTCAAATTCTGCAAATTCTGCTTTTTACTCTGGCCTTCTTCCTTTTGTCTTGCTACTAACCTTGTAGCCTCTATCCTATATCCTGCTTATGTACGGTACTCTGCTTTCTATCTGACCATACTTTTGTTCACCACCTTCCATTTTTACTGTTTCAATCAAACTATTAATTTTCCCGCTTATCTACTATATTGTTGTAATAAGAAGTTGACAGTATATTTTTACATAAATAATACATATACTCATTTCAGAAAATACTTTACAGAAAAGAAAGAACACAAAGTGAAGGAAAAAAGTATGAACAATGTACTAATTTAGCTATCATTCTTTATTCTTCCATTTATAACACAGTCTGAATACTAGCAGTGAAGTATTAAACATAGAGATGAGATGCTTTGTATACCAATTTCTAGTGCAGTAACAGAACTTGTTAACTCTCATTGACTATCAAGTGAGATAAATGATGCAATGAGAGGCTACACTCAAGTCTTGAACTGTCATGATTATATCTCTTCCTTGTTTTCAGCAATTGAGCTACAAAATCTATATTATCATGCAGCTTCATCTGACTTAACTGCCTCCTGTTCATGTAATAATGGAGGATTGAGTACACTAGTATGAATGCCAATCCAGAGCTGTGCAGTTTAACAGAATTCAATATCTACTAAAATGTTTCCAGAACTTCCATTCTGTATTTGCAGATAAACTTTGTCTTCTTCTCCTACTTAGAAAAATTCATATGGATCTTTTGTCATATTCAGAAAAGATAAGAGTACTCAATGTTGGTTTTGTAGTGTTTATTTATTGATTAAATCTCAGCATCTGCAGTCATGTTGTGCTGCAAGATTCCAACTTCCATTCTAGTAAAACATACAATACCTGATTTCAACAGACACTTAACAGTGCATCTTCTATGTTTCTAAATAATTAACCAGTATAAAGAATCAAATTTCTTATTATGTTAATGTCAAATTTCTTGAATATGTTCTCTATTTTTTTTTAATATTTTATATATGACTTTTCAAAAATTTATTATCCAAACTTGAAAACAACTTGTGAGAACAAATAGTGTATTTCAACAAATTGAGAGTAACTGGAAATTGGATCTCACTGTGAAAAGTTATGATGAATAATCTGCTCCTACAGTCAGTACTTCTTGTGGAATGTTGGATGCAAAAGTAACAATGTGGTGTACTCATTAGGAGATTCTTCAGTGTGGTCTTGCTTTTCACAGATGGAGCTGGCATAGTGAGTATGATGTTGGAGTGCATGGCTCTTTGGTTATATCTGCATTTTCCAAAAAGAACTGGAAGATGAGGATGTTTTCCTACACATATATATGTGTATATTAGCTGTTGCCACACAGCTCTGAAAATACAAAGGCTGAAATTGAACCTTCAACCACATTAGTTATATAGACAGAACACTGGCAATGTCAAATAAAAATATGAAGTCCTGGTTTTTTGTTGATATGAATATTTACTTTTCATGAAGGACAGTGGGACAGAGTGTTGAAAAAGAGGCCAGAGCTCTGTCTATTACAGCAGTTGCCATGGAAGCCAGAAACGTAAGAGATGTGATGAACCCCTGGTAATGTCAAAGATGGTAGCAGAAATTTGGTTGTGTCAAATGGTTACTATCGAACACTGATTTCATCAGAAATGAGATTAAAGCTCTGGCTGTGTCAGAAATGAGAACAGAGTTCTGAGTATCTCATTATTTGCCTCTGATATGTGGATATATTATGGATAGCCAGGAATGGACACCTGACTGTTTCACATTTGAGCAAAGAGCTGTGGATATATCAATGGTTGCCTTTGAGTTATTATTTTATCATCATACAGGATGACATTTTCATCATGTCTACTATTTATCTTGTATGTCAGATAGAAGAATAGATTTACTTGTATATATATATATATATATATTTGAGATAGAGTTAGATATCATACTGTGTCAAAGTCTGCGATCAACACTGATATATCAGAAACTTAAAGTTATACCTGTATAAGAACACGTGACAGGAGCTGCTTGTTTATTCTTATCTCTTATACATAGAAAGCTGATATAATTAGGAGGATAGTACACACAGCAGTAAGAATGAAACTTTCTACCTATGAAGAATTAAGCTTCTTTTTGTCTAAATCATGCATATGTATCAAGTTATGTTAGTACAAAAATCTGATTAGGTACTGGTCATTTAATGCCTGTTTTGTTGAAGATGATAATGCTTATAAATGAAAAATGCGAATGTGCTCCTATTTTCATCAGATGTGCATTTGAGTATCTTTTCTCTGCTGGATTTCTTGTTTCCACAGAACATCAGGAAGCTCTTAAAGTGCACTGATTTTGTCCTGAAACTGCAATAAAATGCATATATTGAAAAAGCCTTAATAGAGTTTCTGATTTTGTTCTACAAATCTCTCTGTATTAATAAATGTAATGGGAACCCCCATTTTCAATTAAATAAGTAAATAAATCAATAAATAAATGAATAAATAAATGAATAAATAAATGAATGAATAAATAAATTTTTGGACGTCAGGGGGAAATTCTTTACAGAGAGAGTGATGAAGTGCTGGAACAGGCTGCCCAGAGAGGTTGTGGATGTCCCACCCCTGGAAGTGTTCAAGGACAGATTGGATGGGACCCTGCGCAGCCTGTTCTAGCATTAAATGGGGAGATTGGTGGCGCTGCATGTGGCAGGGGGTTTGGAGATTCATGATCCTTGAGGTCCCTTCCAAACCTGGCCATTCTGTGATTCTGTGATATATGAATAAATGAATAAATCTGAACGTACTCATTAAAATTATTCAAGATTATGATCTAGTTAAGATAGCAAAAGAGTTTTAGGAATTTTGTGTATAAAATAACAGCTGTGCAAAGCTACTTTTGAGGAGGCTGGGTTATGAAAACTTAGGCTATATAAAGGATGCCTTTATAAGGCAATGATTGTTTTAAAATAAATTAGGAAGAAATATTTGGAAAGAAAAAGAAAAAGAACGAAATATATCTCCTAACAGGCAAGGTAGATAGGCCTTTCTATGTGGGGAAAAAAAAAAAAAAAAAATAGAGTAAGAAAGTTCTGTTTATATTTGTTATGGATTTATTATGGTTTTTATAAAATATGACCAAACAACCCAAAATACTCAAGGTATACTTAAATGTTTTTTTTTGTTTTGTCCTTTTTCCCCAAAAATTACTGATCGTTGTCTCCAGCACAAATAATAATGGTCATACTTAAAAGTTATGGCGGAAGATGTAGTTGTGTCTTCCTCATTTGAGCCTAATCAGTAATTTTGCCCAAGATACTGTATATGAGAACATTATGGCTCCTATTTCTGTAAAAGCTTCTTCTACTCTACTTTTATACATCCCTCCAGTGCAGAACTGACTGGAACTCAAAGGAAGACTGTATCGGGAAACAAATAGTCTAGCTGAAGAAAAGGTAACTTTCTGAGATGAAGAGAGGAGAGAAAGGTCATGTTAAGCTTTCCTGTTCTTGTGTAATATTAATTTTTTGTTGTTCTTAATATAGAAATAAATACAATGCATATGATTAACTGAATTTTGAATTGTTGTGGTCAGATTTATGCCAGATGACATTGCTTTGTCAGATCTATCCTAGGTAACATTGTACTATATTATGTGTAGTCGGTAAGACAACTATTTAAATTGTAAATAAAGCTGAATTAGAAGTACATAACATGTCATTATAAAAATCATACTTTACACTTTATTAATTAGTACTTTAAGGTTGTTTATATTTATCCATCAGCTCCATCTGGGCCAGCAGCAAGGCACCTCATGAAGGCACAGATAATGAGCTGTTATACTTCTACATAAATGTCTTGTGTTTTGTTGTCAAAGTCTGTGTGTAAGCCTGTTCAGATTTTCAGATTGAGATAATGTGATACAAAAGAGAAAATATGAAAACAAGTATAATTTTCCCTCCTTTGGATAATGAAATGATAGAGTGAAGTTAAAAGGCAAAGAAGAATTCTCAAATTCACTGTCACAGGAAATTCTCTGCAGAATTTCTTCATCAGCAATTTTCCTTTTTTTGTGTGTGCATGTTGTCTGAAACTAGCATTTTGAAATACATGGCTTGAAGACTAATTAAAAGGCAGTATTAGATTCAGCCTTCTCCTCCCTTAGAATCAAAACATCCATCTGTTCTTGGGCCTAAGGTTTATGCTGTGATTCTCTATCAAATATGACAACTACAGAGAGATTCTTTCCAAACTCAAGGAAAAAAAAAAAAGTTTTCCAAAGATTTTTGCATGATTCTTAAATATATGACTATGTTTTGCTCTTAACATGGATTAATGACAAAACAGTATGTCAGAGTATAATTTTTCAGGATATGTAGGTTTTATTCCCTGAAGCCATGTTATTGTACTCAAACTGAGGATAAAGACCTGCCTATCCAAATGATGGTGTATATAAAATAAGTAAATGAAAACTGTTTACACTGGGCCATTATGACCTCTATGCTCTTTGTTTTACATCACTTATCTAAAATAAAGTTGTATACTATATTTAACACTGTTCACCTGTATATTCTATTATATTCATATGCATTTGCAGTGACAATTTCTATTTATCAAGCAATCTGCATTTTTTAACATAGCTCCAATGGAAATTTAGAAGTAAATAGATGAAGAAGCATTGTGGAGGAAAGTATAGTTCTGATACTAGATGGCAGGAGTTTGTCTTCTGACATTAGAAATTAAAGAACTCACATGCACAAAAGGAAAGTATGGCATACCTGCTCAGAATACCTTTCACAGACAAGAGAAGAGAAAACCAATATTTATATAACTAAGAGTTTTTAAAATAAATTATTTTCAGCTATGAACTCCCAAAAGAAAACTTGGTCAAAGGAAGACAAAAGAATAAATGGTGAGAGATAATCAACAAATATATTAATTTAATAGTCAGAGGCTAGAACAAGACAGATTGAATTATTGACTTTATATGCAGGTTAGTCCTCAAAGTTTGCGTTGTCATTTAAAATCATCTCTGTTCTTAAACCCTTTAAGAATGATATTTCGAATGGTACTTTGTATCCGAGCTCTTTTTATTTATTTCTCCCTCTAACTTTTTTTCTTTGGACAGTGTTTCAAATATTTTACTTACAAAGAGATAAACATATTTATCTGACCTTGTACAGTACAGTACAGTCTGAATCTTGCAGAAGATGATAAGATTCTAACAACAATTACACTGTGTTATCATGTAGCATTTTTTACAATTAACTAGGAAGAAATAAAGGAGAGTAAGGACAAACTGTGATGGCTAATGATAGGGTCTCATTTGCTAGTTTGTCTAATTTTACTTTTCTAGCTTTTCTATTCTAGACTTTTATAAAGAGTATTCTGAAAGGAGCCAGGTTGCACCCTCTTTACACTCTCCCATTGGGTCTATATATACTAGATCTTCATGATCCCCTCTTCTATGGGCTCAATAGTTCAAAATCTTTCAGACTGTCCTCAAAGGAGAGGCATACCTGTCCCATAATAGTCCTCTTCTAGACTCCTTCCAGTACATCCAGATCACTTTTGTACTGAAAGAGCCCAGAATAAATGCAGTACTCCAAATGTGGCCCCACCAATACCAAATAGAGCAGAATGATCACCTCACTTAACATGCTGGTAATACTTTGCATAATGCAGCCAGGAATAACATTAGCCATCTTTGTAGAAAGGTCACTCACGTGCTGACTCACGTTCAACTTGTTCACCAGAAATCCTGGGACTTTTTCTGCAAAGCTGCTTTGTACCAGGGTGACTCCTCTGCTCATGCCTAGGTTTGCTCCTTCCCAGAAGCAGGACTTTACACTTGTCCCTATTTAACTTCATAAGATCCTTGTCAGCCCATTTCTCCAGCCTTTCAAGGGTGGTGAAATGGCCCTCTGAAGTATCAGCCCCTGCCTCAAAATTGTATCATTTTCAAATTTAGTAGAAGTGCACTGTAACCTACTGTCCAGATCATTAAGTCAGACAGAACTGTACCTAATATTTATGTCTGGAGTATTCAGATTGTTACTAGAATCCATATATTTTTTTTATATTTACATTTGTACCAGTGTATGGGAGCTGCTGAATCACAGCCTGAACCTTTGATTAGTTATCTGAGGCAAGCAATATGTCAGCCCTGGGAGCACAGGTGAAAGCAATTCACCTGCGCTGCAGGAAGGGGTGGAGCCAGGCTCCACCTCTCCTAGACCCATTTAAGTGCTGACTGGCAGGGAGGAAGGATCTCTTCTGAGAGATCCTCTCCTGTGGAGCCCTTTACTGCGAGCCCTCTGCACGGGTAAGCATTCCACCTATTTTCTCTTGTTCCCTTTTGTGCCTAACTCTTTATTGGTATATTTTTGATTATGCATCTATTTGATTGTACTTTTCAATTATATTATTCTATCCTTGACTGTATACTTGGCGAGCCAGGCAGGCTAGCTAAATACATCTAAATTTATATCATGTCTTTCATCTGGAATTTTTGTAAATGGATGAAGGGGGAGAACACTCTCCCCTTAGATAAAGTGATACTGGGACTGATCCCAGGATTTGTGGGATCTCCCTATTATGAATTAGTGAGTGTCATCGAAAAATGGGGTCCCTTAAGGGATATGGGACACGTCTCCCCACATCGCTTAGCTGAGTATTTTCAAGGACTCAGCAAAGATATATTAATTACAAAAGAAAGGAAACTAGCTGCTTCTATAGTAGCATGGCCTCTACTAAAGGCTCTAAATACTTCTGAAATGATTAATAATACCTTAATAAGTGAAAATCAGCTTCTTAAAGACCGTATTGAAAAATTAGAACACGAACTTAGCCTGTTAACAGGGAAAAAATCAACCCTACTCCCCATAGGCCAAGTTCGTAATATTACAGTAACTGATGACCAAGTTTCTGAATCAATGGATCATCTTGATCAAGAAGATAAAAGATCCAAGTTGGATCTCGAAGCCCCTTTTTGTCTAGAACCACTGGAAGTCCGTCCGGTGGTAACTCAAAAAACAAAAAAAGTTCAAGATAGACCGGCAGGGATGCCACCAGATCAGTGGCGCCCTACCCAAACTCGTTTGCACGTGACGGCCCGGCTGTACACGGCAACAGAATTAATGGATCTAGTGCAGAAATTCCAACAAAGATCCAGAGAAAGTGTACCAGCCTGGCTGTTAAGACTTTGGGACACTGGAGCAGAAAGTGTCATAGTAAGTGGGCCAGAAGTAGCTAAATTAGCCTCTATGACCACTCACCCTGCTCTCCGACAAAGGCTTTACGCAGATAGTCACCACGCTGATGAGAACCACTCTATAATTGCTTGGTTAATGGTGGCCAGCCGTATGGTGTGGCCAAACAAAACAGATATCCCTGTAAATTCAGGAATGTGGTCCTCCATGGAGGACCTTCAAAACTACATTCGAGAATTGGGTTTTAGAGAAGCCATCTATGAAGATACATTTGATGGACCCGACATGGTAAAATTCACGGTGGGAATGAGGGACCTAATCCTACAGCAAGCTCCCGCTCACTTATATGGAACCCTGGTTTCCATATTGAGCCCTCTAGTAGCCTCAGAAGCAGTGGTCCAGCAGGCTGCTCAGTTAGTAGCCGATTTAGGAGAGACAGAACGCCTAAGATCAAAACGTAATGTTAGATTATTAGAAGAGGCCTAAGTATTGCCAGTGACTAAAATCAAAATGCCGGCTACTCGAGCTTCTCAATCGGGACCCATAAGGGTTTCTCGGAAGCAGATGTTTAATGATTTAATCTGGGCTTGGGTTCAATTTGCTAAAATTGACCGCCAGCCTAATTATGTCCTCCTCCAGCTCTGGAGACAGTTGAGGGACAATCAAAAATTTCAAACTCACCCTATAAAACCAAGGGTAAGAATCATAGAAAGAATGCCGACACAGACGTGGAACTTACAAGACTTTATTGTTCCCAATAGGAAAAAAAAGCCACCTCAGGTGTCTCGGGCTACAATGCCTGAGACATCAGAGGCAAAAGAATTATGCCTGGCACAGTTCATGGCGTGACGGGGGATGTTAATTCCCCTAGGGCCTCCAGACGGGACCGGAGGCCCTATGTAGAGTTAACAATATACTGGTCCGGGAAAAACATACAAAGAGTTATGGCACTGGTAGACAGTGGGGCGGAAACATTGATTATCTATGGAGACCCATCTAAATTTCATGGAGATAAGGTGATGATTGGTGGTTTTGGGGGACAAACTATTCCTGTCACCCAAACATGGTTAAAACTGGGGGTTGGGCGCCTCCCACCCCGGGAGTATAAGGTATCTATTGCCCCAGTTCAAGAATACCTACTGGGCATAGATATTCTATGGGGTCTGGCTCTCCAGACAACTGTAGGGGAGTTCAGACTTCGACAGAGATGCATCAGTATCCGGGTGGTGCAGGCGATATTGAGAGGCCATGCGAAACATGGGCCTATTTGCCTGCCGAAACCGCGATGGATTACTAATGTAAGGCAATATAGACTCCCAGGTGGGCAGGAAGAAATATCGAGAACGGTGCAGGAATTAGAAAAAGGGGGTATTATAAGACCTGCACACAGCCCATATAACTCCCCCATATGGCCAGTGCGAAAGTCGGATGGCACATGGAGAATGACGGTGGATTATAGAGAATTAAATAAGGTCACGCCGCCTATTCATGCAGCCGTACCTAATATTGCCTCTCTAATGGACACATTGAGTAGGGAGATAAAAACCTATCATTGTGTCCTAGATTTAGCAAATGCGTTTTTTAGCATCCCAATTGCTGAAGAATTGCAAGACCAATTTGCATTTATGTGGGGAGGCAGGCAGTGGACCTTTCAGGTCCTGCCACAGGGGTACGTGCACTCACCAACATATTGTCATAATCTAGTGGCACGTGACCTGGCAGATTGGAAAAAACCCGATGCTGTTAATCTGTATCATTACATTGATGATCTCCTGTTGACATCCGACTCACTGGAGGCAGTAGGGCAGGCAGCAGGTTCATTAACTGCCTATTTACAACAGAAGGGATGGGCTATAAATCCCCAAAAGGTGCAAGGTCCGGGCTTGTCCGTAAAATTCCTGGGGGTGGTTTGGTCAGGAAAGACCAAAGTACTACCCAGTGCTGTTATAGATAAAGTTCAGGCGTTCCCAGTCCCTACAACATCAAAGCAGCTGCAAGAGTTTCTGGGTATACTGGGTTATTGGCGTTCCTTTATACCTCACCTAGCGCAGCTGCTGAGGCCACTGTACAGACTCACAAAAAAGGGGCAGCTATGGGATTGGGGGAAAACAGAGCAGGACGCTTTTCAACAGGCGAAACTGGCAGTTAAACAAGCCCAGGCGTTGGGTATATTTGATCCTACCCTCCCAGCTGAGGTGGATGTTCATGTGACTCAAGATGGCTTTGGCTGGGGCCTGTGGCAACGCCAGAGTTCTGTTCGGACCCCCATTGGGTTCTGGTCTCAGGTTTGGCATGGGGCAGAAGAAAGATACAGCATGATTGAAAAACAGTTATTGGCTGCCTATTCAGTGTTACAGGCAGTAGAGCCAATAACTCAAACAGCTGAAGTCATAGTTAAAACAACTCTGCCAATCCAGGGGTGGGTGAAAGATCTCACCCACCTTCCGAAAGCAAACCAGGCATATACCATCAAGGCACTTACTAAACTGATGTCTGCCTATGGGACACCTCAAGTCATCGAGAGCAACCAAGGAACTCATTTCACTGGTGCAATGATACAGTGCTGGGCAGAAGAAAATAACATCAAATGGCGATTCCACCTGCCATATAATCCAACGGGGGCTGGTCTCATTGAACGTTATAATGGTATTCTTAAGGCCGCCCTGAAGACAGACTCCCAGTCCTTGCAAGGATGGACAAAGAGACTGTATGAAACCTTGTGGGGTTTGAATGAAAGACCTCGAGATGGCAGACCCAGTGCCTTGAGAATGTTGTAGACCACATGGGCCACCCCGCTTAGGATCCAAATTACAGGCACTGATCATCAGACAAAACCTCAGATCGGTAATGAAAACAATCTTCTGCTCCCTGCCCCTGAGAACTTAGAACCAGGTACTCATAGAATAAAATGGCCTTGGAAGGTGCAGGTAGGACCAAAGTGGTGTGGCCTACTTGCACCTTGGGGGAGACTGTTGGAGGTGGGAGGCTCAGTAGTCCCTCCAGTAATAGGTACATGGCCTACTGATATTGTGGTCAACACTCCGATCTTCATTGCTAAAGGGACCCCCATCATGTCCCTATGGCAGATCAGGACACCTCTTCTGGTGCCTGATATAGTTCTGCAGCTGCAGATATCTGGTCAAGAAGTGTGGTACAGGCGGCCGGGATGTGCCCCAATACAAGCGGAAGTGTTGACCCGGGATAGAAACACGGCCTGTATCTTGCCCTGGAGAGCGGACCTACCCCTCCTGGTACCTTTGAAACATCTGTATTACTCCCCGTGATCCTTCAGAATCACCGGAAAGAACATAATACTAACAAGGCATTCCAGTATTACAGTCAGATCACATGTGACACCCAGTGATGGCCTACATGGGACTGATGGAATGTAGGATGGACCTGCACCTCGTGACTGCATGCCTCCAGTAACATCATCCAGCACTGGCCCATAAAAGAAGATCAACGATTCACCAATCATCACTTGTCTTGAATTGTACCAGTGTGCGTCGCGACAGAAAATTGTATAAGCGTCGCGTTATAATGGATTTCTATAGTAGGGAAAGCTTACCCTATAGTCAACCTAATCATTTGGTTCACGCTGTGAAGGGGTGGAGCATATGGGAGCTGCTGAATCACAGCCTGAACCCTTGATTAGTTATCTGAGGCAAGCAGTATGTCAGCCCTGGGAGCACAGGTGAAAGCAATTCACCTGTGCTGCAGGAAGGGGTGGAGCCAGGCTCCACCTCTCCAGACCCATTTAAGTGCTGACTGCCAGGGAGGAAAGATCTCTTCTGAGAGATCCACTCCTTTGGAGCCCTTTACTGCGAGCCCTCTGCACGGGTAAGCATTCCACCTATTTTCTCTTGTTCCCTTTTGTGCCTAACTCTTTATTGGTTTATTTTTGATTATACATCTATTTGATTGTACTTTTCAATTATATTATTCTTTCCTTGACTGTACAACCAGTTAGACTTCTGTAGAATTGATTGGCTATCTTTAGGTCAAATCTATCCTCAGCCTTCATCTTTCAAAAGTAAGATAATTACCTCTAGTCTCCTGTTGAATAATAAAGATCCCTCTAATAAGGTATAAACTTCAATAATGATGATTCATCTAATCATCCTAGTAAACTCTTATTCACATGATCTTGTTGGTTTCATTTTAATTTGAGCACAGGAGACTAGAATTCTATAGAGTAATTCCGATTAGGACAAAGAAACATCTTACACATTGATCTTAGAACCATAGAATTATCAAGGTTAGAAAGGACCTACAAGATCATCCAGTCCACATATCACCAATAGTTCTCATTAAATCATGTCCCATGTCCCTCAACACAGCATCTAAACATTGCTTGAACACCTCCAGTTTCGGTGACTACACCACCTCCCTGTGCAGCCTGTTCCAGTTCCTGACCACTCTTTTGGAAAAGTATTATTTCCTTATGACCATCCTGAATCTCCCCTGGTGCAGCTTGAAGCCATTCCCTCTACTTCTATCTAGTAACTATCTAGTTACATGAGAGAAGAGGCTGACCCCCAGCTCACTATAACCTCCCTTCAGGTAGTTACAGAGAGCAGTAAGGTCTCCGCTAAGCCTCCTCTTCTCCAGACTGAACAATCCCAGCTCCCTCAGCCGCTCCTCATAAGACCTGTGCTTCAGAACCCCCACCAGCTTTGTTGCCCTTCTATGGACACATTCCAAGGCCTCAATGTCTTTCTTATAGCGAGGGACCCAAAAATTGAACGCAGTAATTGAGATGTGGCCTCACCAGTGGAACAGTAGAGGAACAATTACTTCCATGTTCCCCCCAGCAACCCTATTTCTGATACAAGAAGATGGCCTTCTTGGCCACCTGGGCACGCTTGCTGGCTCATGTTCAGCCAAGCATCGAGCTGTATCTCCAGGTCTGTTTTCTCTATATGCTGTCTTCCAGCAACTCTGTTTCAAGCCTGTAGTGTTGCCTGAGGTTGTTGTGGCTGAAGTGTAGGGCCTTGCTACCCCAGACAGACAATACTTCCTGTCAGCTTGGTGTCAGCTTCAAACTTACTGAGGGTGCACTCAATGCCCTTTTCCAGATCATCAGTAAAGATACCAAAGACGACTCTTAACCTTTGAGTTCCACATCTTGAGGCTGCTTGGTCACAAAGTACTTCTGCTCAATTCCTTTCCCTAATGAAAATATGTATGTTCATCACTGATTGTATAGTACTGAATTTCACTGAAGAAAACCAAATGAACTGTATATGTTATCCAGCATATACAAGTAGCTATGTTTGTCCAGAAATATTTTTACACATAATTTTGTGTAACCATAAGTGTATAGTATTTAGTCAGCCCGTGCTGTCTAGGCCTGATCTCCTGGTTGTAATTCCTTATATTTCCGTTAACCAAGAGAATCTCTGATTTGGAACTTTCATGGTTATTTTGGAATATTATTTAAAATGATTTTTACTCTGAGTCTAGGTAGTAGTTTTTCATTCTTTTCTGAGTATGTTCATCTCTCATTTGAGTTTTTGAGACACTTCCTTCTGGGTCTTTAAAAACCTAATGAAAGTGAGACAAGCCTAGAATTTTGGTAGTTGTCTCTTCAAGTATCTGATGAACCACAAAACTGTTTAGTTTGAAAGCAACATCTCCAGACCATCTAGTCCAAGTTTCCTGTCTTTTGTACCTCAGGAAATTGTTGCTATGTCATAGTTAGCTTTCTGTCCACCAGGACTGCAGGCTCTTCTCCATGGAGCTGCTTTTCACCTGCTTGTTTTTACATGCATACATGTGCAGGACTTTGCACTCCCCCTTGTTGAACTGCATAATGTTGCTATCAAATTGTTTCTCCAGCCTCTTGAGGTCCCACTAAATAGCAGCACAACCATCTGGTGTATCATCCATTCCTCCATCTTTTGTATCAGTTGCTGTATGGGAGCTGCTGAATCACAGCCTGAACCTTTGATTAGTTATCTGAGGCAAGCAGTATGTCAGCCCTGGGAGCACAGGTGAAAGCAGTTCACCTGTGCTGCAGGAAGGGGTGGAGCCAGGCTCCACCTCTCCAGACCCATTTAAGTGCTGACTGCCAGGGAGGAAGGATCTCTTCTGAGAGATCCACTCCTTTGGAGCTCTTTGCAGTGAGCCCTCTGCACGGGTAAGCGTTCCACCTATTTTCTCTTTGTTACCCTTGTGCCCAACTCTTTTGTTGGTTTATTCTCACACCCTGATTATATATCTATTTTTGATTGTACTTTTGAATTATATTATTTTCCCTTGATTGTGTAACTTTTCAATTATATTATTTTTCCTTGATTGTATAGTTGCACATGCTTGCTGAGGGAGCTGTCAATTCCAATATCATGGTCACTAAATAAGAAGTCAAGCAGTATTACTGAATGCCATTAGTAAGTTCTGGGTTACACCGCTGGTGATTTGTCTCCAACTGGACTCTGTGGCACTGATCATAAGCTATCATCTGACTTTAAAATTTAAAATTAACTTAGGGGTATGGCCCTTAAATCACTTTTCAGACCACCTTACTGCCTACTTATCTTTTATTTTGTCAATTTGTCTATTAGGGTATCACAGCAATCTGTTAATAATGTTATATTTTTTATAAAAATATATTAATTATAATTATATTATAAATAATCTTGTTAAAGGGCATAATAAAGTTGAGGGAAACCACATCCACTGATCATCCACCAAGTTAATTGCTACATTGTAGAAACTTATCTGAGTGATTGAGCATGATTTCCCTTTCATAACTGCTAACTATTCTGATTACCTTTTTCTCCATGTGTTTGGAAACACATTCCAGGATAATTTTCTCCATCAGCTTTCCAGGCCTGTAGTAAAATATACCCTTTTGTACTTCTCCTAATCTTCCTTTTTGACCTTGAAGATAGTAGTGATATTTGGTCTTTTCCAGTCTTCTAGAACCTCTCCTGGTGACCAGGACTGTTCCAAGATAATTGAGAATGGTGTTGCCAAGTGACCAACGAGTGTCCTTAGCAGTTGTGATTCTAACACATCAGGACATGCGGTCTTATAAGAATTCAGTTTGTTTAAGTGCTCTCTAAAAGATCTACTTTTGATTGTTTACTGGGAAGAACAGTACTTACAAAGAAAGAGGCAGTTCTATAGAGGAATAAAACATTAGAACAGCATTATAGCAAAGGTACTTCTCTCCACTTTCTCTTATTTATCATATGATTTCCTGATAGCATATTTGGTTTTGTGGATCAACTAGTTCTTCAGCACATAGTTACAAAGTTCTCTAAAAAAGTATTTTGATACTTCAAACATTTATAGACTGGCTAGAGAATCTAACTTCTTTTCAATAAAGTGCATGTGCATATGGCAAGTCTTCTTTTCTGCCACCTTTCTCTTCTTATACCATCAGCAGAAGATGTGAAGACGTTCTATCATATCCTAATCTGTTTAGCATTATATTTTATTCTGAGCACCCAAGATTCTATCAGGCACCTATGGTTTCCACATTTATTCCCCTCCTTTTACTCCTAGACATCAACTTGGATTTGTTACGCAGTCAGATTGTACAATATCTTTTCTCATCAACAAACTCAAAGGGGATTCTGCTTTGCTGCACACTTCTATACATTTGTTCTCTGATAGCATAAACTGTTTCTGAAGTATTCTCTTTTTCATTGTTTTCTGTATTCACAACAGTCCTGTTGCTCTTGAACAATTTTTTTTTAAGAGAAAAACATTTAATCTGTAAACTGCATTACACTGACTACAATTATACATCTCAAAAACCGATTGCGTATCTTTTTGCATTATGTATTAAATAGCATCTTGTTTGTTTGTTTTGTTACTACAAATACTTAGTGGATAGGGCTTGTCTGGTTAATGGCTCAATGAAATTCTGGGGAATCTGCTGAATCTATATTCTGATTAAAGTAATAAAATTATAAAATGACTGTATTGTAGAACTATTTCTATACCAGTGTTGAACATGCTACAGTCTGGCTTGAAATTCATATGTCTCCCACAGACTTATTCTATCAATGATTTTCAAGTAGAAGTGCTTTGGGAAATAAAATATTCCTACTGGAAATGGAACCTGAGAACGGCAACAAGACGTTGCCGTCGGAACACAAGCAGAACATAAATACAGAACATAAATTCATACAGACAGAATTAATGGAGATTCATACAGACTTGAAAGAAGTTGATTCAATACAATGACTGAGGGAATCTAGCAAAATAATCAGATATTTTTCTGAGCCTAAGCAACACTCTAGAGCAGTGCAGAGTAGACTGTTAAATCCGCATTTATCTATGTAAAGTTTTTTAAAAAGAAGACTGTATTAAATTGTAGTTTTTGGTCTGCTTCTTTACAACCTTTCCTTAAAGAGGTACACTACTGCCTCAGAGCACTTGTGTTTTCAGTTCCAATTATTTTTAAATGTCCTGAAATATTGGAACTAGTCCCATACAAATCTCAACTATAGACTTGTCTAGATCTCTCAATCTGAATTAGGTATCTTTACAAATTTTGGAGTGAGACCAAGACAACAGGGTCTCCAGAAATATCTTCATTATGTTCATGAGCAAACAGAGCTCTGACAGAGACAAAAAATTTCCTCCTGCAATTCAAAACTACTTAAAAGAGACATATATCCATGATCTGCCATGACAGTTCAGTAAAGTGATATATACTGTGGCTGAATCAAAAGTGGCAAATTAAGTTACTAGAGTCTTACATAACCTCTTCTGAAAGTCAGTACAAAATGGTAGGAGGTAAAGAAATCTCTGAGCATAACTGACTGCTATTAATTGCTATGATGAGGTTAGAGAAACTTAAAAGCTTTCTTCCAACACCTGTTGGAACTGTTTGGAATGTTTTTCTTTGTTTATTTTTGTTTTTATGTGATATTTATGATTAATATGATTTGATAGTAATGCAATGAAATCAAGTTAATACTTTATAATAATAAATCTTTCAATGACTTTTTCAGCTTAATTTCAAGCTGATTCAACTTCAGACACATAACTTCGAGAAGAATGTCAGCCTCATGATATATACATCTCAGTGTTTCAAATATATTTCTTGTTGATTAGCCATTCTGTAAAAGAACATACATACTAGCTCAGGTGTAAGGTCAATTCAACAAATATTCAGATTTCACCATGGCTACTTGCATTACATGAGTAGAGGAAAAGAGCAAGCGGAAGACAATTGTGAACACACAGGTTCAAACTATTTACTTTCACATCAGAAAGAGCTTCATCTCCCAGTTAACCTTTATAAATAGTATTTCAGACAACAGCCTAAGCAGCACCTTCCCGTATCTTACATTCAGTGTTTTTAAAGATCTTTTCAATTCTCACTGCCATTTAAATTCCTTCACATAAATTTTATTAAAGTTATCTGTATACACTTATGTATGTGTCCATTCACAGTATTTTAAGTGAAGGAGGAGAAGTAGAATATTTTAAAAGTCTTTTATGAATATTTCTTAGTGTTCCAGATTTTGAATAATGTTATAAGAAGTTGTTTGATATATGGTATCTATTTCAAAATGTCTATCACTATGTACACAACCACACAAAGTTATTTATATACAATAATATATATTTGGCTTTCATTGATTTGGAGTGAAGAATCCATTCAAAAAACTGGACCAAGCAACATGTATATTTATTTATTGAGTAGGAAATGAATTTGTTTTCTACAAAGCAGAAATTAGAATGAAATTTTAATTGTATGTGAGCACAAATGGGTATGTAGTGAAACAAACCATAAAATATTTTTTGCCACCTAAAAAATTATTCTCATTTAGGATAAAAGCTATATTATAAGGAAAAAGTCATGATTGAAATTAAAATAACACTAATGTTAATTACAAAGAAAATTCTTATAGTAATATTAAAATAACTAAGATAATGAGAATAAATTATACAAGTTTGCCACTGATAATGTAAAATTACAGATCAAAAGCTAGAATAAGTAAACAATTTTAAATAGAATTATAATGCTGATTAACTTATCACATAAACTTATTTTTAAAAGATATATTAATCCACATTTTATTCTTTAAATAAGAGCTTGTATATACACACAGCTCAATGATGTTTTTCAGTAATCATCTAACATTTTTATTCTTAAATCACAATGGTACTAAAAGGAGCAGCATATTATTTCAGAAGTGCGCAAGCTACAACAAAGATAATGAAAAAGGCAAAATGTTGGATAGAGAAATTAAGGCTGCATTATATTGCATGACTTACTTTATAAGGACAGATTCTAAATGTGAATATGTAACATTGTTGTGTAATACAATAAATATTCACAAAATGATTTGTATTGATGTTACAGAAGCAGCAGGACTCTACAAAGGCAACAGATTCTTCAATACTATTTTATTATGTTACTCAATATGCACACATATAAACATAGGCATCTAGATATATATAAGTCCCTCCAAAAGGTATGCCTCCTCTTTATTTTCATGGAAACTGAAACAGATACTTAGAGCACAATAGCACTACTTGATTGAGCAGATTCTCAATTACAAAACACTGTTTTTCAACACAATCCCCACTATTAGCTATGCATTTTCCCCAGTGATGTGCAAATCCTGCATGCTACACTTGTAAAAATCTGTACATCTGTTCAGAAATTTTATCTTTCATGTCATGGTCACCACTGCAGAAATTCACCAGTTCTGTGGATTGAAGTTTTTCACGTACCTGATTCTCAGAAGAGAAGAACTACTTCCTTCTAAATGAAGAAAGACTGTTAATGTTTTAGCATCAAAGAAATCAGAAATTACCTAGCCCTACAGTTTATCTTACAATTTTGGCTCTTGTATTCTTTTTTAAAAAGCTGAATTCTTTAAATATTCTGTTGGCATAAAGCATTTTAAATCATAAAGCATTTTAAAGTTGTATATAGTATTTATTTTAGCTTAAATTTAAGTGGATGTTGCCCACTTTTTAAAAATTGAAATTACTCATATTATTTGAGCACAAGTGTTCTCAGTATAAATGAGATTGAGGCATTCATCAACCCTTTAAAATGACATGGCCTTTGAAAGGTCTTGCACTGCATCCTTATCTCTAAATTAGAGAGATATGGGTTTGAAAGACAGAATGGACGAAGCTTTTAAGGAAATCAACATATCACAGAATCATCAAGGTTGGAAAAGACCTAAAAGATCATCCAGTCCAACCATCACCAATACTCCCCAGCTAAATCCTATCCCTCAACACAACATCCAAACGTCTCTTGAACACATCCATGTTCGGTGACTCCACCACCTCCTTGGGCAGTGCATTCCAATGCCTGACCACCCTTTCCGAGAAGTAATATTTCCTAATGTACAGCCTGAATCTCCCCTGGCGCAGTTTGAAACCATTGCCTCTAGTTCTATCACTGTCTACACGAGAGAAAAGGC
>JAPSGF010000052.1:445671-483639 GCA_035772895.1 Perdix hodgsoniae
TGGGAGACAAGGTATAAAAACTGTAACATCGTGTCCTTAGGTGCGCTCCTGCTTGCCGGACGCCCGCCATTGCAATCGCGAATAAAATCTGCTTTTATCAGAGATACCATCCTGACCAAAAATTATTGAGGATATTTCCAACAGGGATGATTCATGAGAAATCTGGGAGCTTTCCAGTGTAATTAAATTAGTCTCATGTTAAAGTGTTCATGCTTCATTCACATAAGGGTAAGATGTTTATATTCTTGTATCCTTATGAACAGAAAATAAAGTCAAAGAAATTATTTCAAAAATAAAATAATTATTTATGCATTTTTTATCTTTGAAAACAGAACAGTTGAATTTCATCTTTGAAGTGTTTCTTTTACTGTGCTTTTGCCAGCTTTTGAGTGTGTATGAGTGTGAGGAATTTACAATAACAAAAATGGCAGTTTAAGTCCTTTTTAGCATGAACAGTGGAGAAAAGTGCCTAGGAGTAAAAAAGAACATTGCCAATTAGGCTTTTGTCAAGTGGAGTTAGCTACAGACTCTATAAAGAAAGCAGGATTGGACGAAGTGTAAAATGATGAAAATCAAGTGTATAGCTTCAAAGCCTATTGATAATACTTACAAATGCAGATCCAGATTTGAAATCTTTAATATTTGCTAGTGGATAATGATTTATACTGATGGTCCAAGTCAAATTAATTATTTTTTTCTGCAGAGTTACTGATTAGGGAACAAAGTTTTAAAATGGACCCTTATTTTGCACCTCTAGGCTTCATCTGGATAAAGGGAATATCACTTTTCAGGCAGTATTAGAGATCTTTTTGAAAAGACTGCTTTTGTACCTCATTATTTTGGAACAAGATTTTCAAGACTAGAAGGAATTCTGGCAGTTCATTTTACAGTATAGAAATATCATACACTGTATTTTGAAAGTGTAAAAGAGAGCCCTCACTGCAAAAGGCAGAACTGACAATATTATAATTTTCAGGGAACACACAGATTGTGATGTTTCCTGAGAAGAGAAACTGCCTACTCTTTACTAATACTCAGCAAAGTTGTGCAAAATATATCATAGCATATGTTTGACCTTTTTTTTAAGTAGAGTATGTATTATTTAAATATTAGTTTTGTAAAGAGAAAATGTAACAGCTTCCTCTAACAGGAAGTTGGATAGATAGTCTTTACTATCAGTTTTCCTTTAGTGATTCATTTGTATATGCACAGTTTCTGACCTTCAGTGTTGTACTATTATGGCTTTAAAATGCTTATCATAGAAGTCAAGAATCCACAATTCAGGCTTTATATTTATCATTAACATGTGGAGTCACTGGAAAAGTGCCAGGAATGCAATCTAGTCTAAAAACACATTAATAAAATAAATTGTACAATTTACATTAATAAAATAAATTGTACAGTTAAGTTCCAAGAAGTCAGATAATGTCAACACTCAGGCACTAGTACAACTCCATGTTTTGTTTTCAAATATATGTGTTGTGAAACATGCTTCAGTGTTATAACCATATCCTATTGGTTTAATACAACTGTTTTCACATACACTGAACAGCAAACTGAAAATAATAAAAAAACCATAAATTATATCTTTATGTTTCAATGATTTATTAGAAGAAGAAAAGCACTATTTTTTACCTAAGCAAAATGATACACATCACTAGATATACAACTTGTCTTTTTTTTAGCATTAAAACATTTTTACGTATCTAAATAGATATATTTGATCTTATTTGTGCTTGTATGCACACATATGTGACCTTTATTTACTAAACATTTCTTCCAGAACAAAGACACAGAAAGAACTAAAATAAAAGCAAATTTTACTACAGTATTTTTCCTGATTCTGCTGCTACCTTAGAGGAACGCAAGAATTCCACTATAGGAGGAGATATAATTTTCATTTCCACAATCCATAGGTAATACCTGACAGTTCTCTAGTTGCATTCTGAGTGAGAACTTCATGACTTACTGGAGAGGTTTGTTCTGGCAATATCAAAGTTTCCTTAAAGCATGGGCTTTCCTGGTTCCACTCTGACATACACACACACACCATGCAGTAGGACAAAGTATCCTACAAATCACAGAAATCATGCTGATAAAGTAATAATGCTGCCTTACAGTGGCATTGTATTTCTCATATGTCCATATAAATAAATACTCTTAGTGGAATAACAGCCTCACAGCAGTGTAGTCAATGGGAAAGCTCATTTATTTCAGTAGGACATAGTTAAGATTTTTGTTAACTATCCCCACATGGGTTGACCATAATTCATGTTATGAAAGTTGTAGCAGTTTTTATGTTTAAGTATAATTTGCAAAAACATAATCTATATGGATTTCATATAACAACTTAAATTTAGTACTCATGCAACAAGAATAAATACTAATTTATAACTATGAAAGAATATTTAAATGTGGCAAAGTATGATAGTACTGTATCTATTTACTAGAAAATATTACAAAGAGTAGAGAAAGAACACCAGTTCACCTACTAGTGCTTTCCTAGAGCTGATAAATCAGTGTAGTATTCATCTTTATTTATTTTGGCTCCTTTTTTTTTTTTAAACTCATTTTTATCTACAGCGTAGCTTTTATTCACTGTTATTTCTGCACAGATTTTAACTCCTTTTTGTCTTTGTGTAGCCCCAGGGACATTACTCTGTGGTTCTAAACAACTCTGTAATTTAAGACTCTTAAAAACAGATCTTTCTGGTAAAATATGCCTAAATAGAAATTATGCTATAATATACTTTTCCAGAAGGTGGTGAAACATCAATCTCCATGACAGTATAGAGTTAACCAGAAAAAGAAAATTTATGATGAAAAAAAAACACAATTTAATCATTCCAACTCAAGCACAAGCTTCCAGCTTCACTGCTTTGCAATGTATTCTTGTGTCTTTCATCATTCATTTCCAGCTCTTTAAGCAGATGGTCAGGTATTTGGGTCAAGGGCCCTGGCTCCAAGTCTGACCTGGGTCTTCATCTTCAAAGTTGTTGATGTAACAGAAAGTTGCTCATGTGAGTCTGAGGAAATATGTGTACCTATATCTGCATTTTGATAAAATCCTGAGGAGGATATCAACACTTTTGCAGAGAAAACCCTCCCCAGCTAATGAAAAATGACTACACAGATTTATAAAAAGGAACTAAAAAACACTAAAATTACGAATGATTCTTACAACATAATTTCCTCTATGTTTCCTTTTTTAATTCTAGAGAGCACCTACTTAGTCTCTGACAAGTAAAGTACGCATTTCAGAATGGTTTAATGAGTATTATCTCCATGAATCATTTTATTCCTAAAAGAAGAATGTTGGGTTCCTAACTTTTTCTAAAAAATAATTTATTTTCCTTATATATTTTTGTAAAACAATGTGCCAGTATCTTTGTCTCTGGGTACTTTTATAATTTAAAAGCACTCCCTTGTTAAAGATTTAAAACAGGTGCCAATGCCATTCTGAGTTCAGCAGTTACCAACTTACTACTTAAGCTTGTGAGTTAAAATGACAGTTGAAAGCAAGACACTGCAACAGTTAGCACCATCAGGTAAGAAAATTGAAGGTGGCATGTAAAATTAAGAAAGGGAATGATAGTACGTAAGAACTGTAGAGAGTGATGGGGCGCAGTTGTTGGTTAATCTGGTCCATTCAAGAAAACTTGAAAAATTGTTCTCTTCACTTACGCAGTGAGTTTTTCAATATAGAGTGAGTTTCACAATATCACAATAAATATACCAATGATATTTTTGCGTAGTTATTCTAGCTTGTGACAGAATCCATTAAGGAATAACAAATATGGCTAGATAGCAAAATTATTTCAAATAAAAACTGAATTCAGAAATCAGAATCAGATCAAGTATGCAAGTTAGGAGGACTCTACAGTGTTAAAAATAAACAAACAGATAGATAAATGAGTTACTTGATCCTCCAGGTTCAGTAAAATTCAAAATATGATGGGTAGTAGAAATAACAAATAGCATCAAATTTAATCTTGGTTTGGAGAACTGTAAAAATCTCCCAAAGTTGTAAAAAAAAAAAAATAAAATCATTCTCATTAATCAGAATTTTGAAAACAAATCTGAAAAACTTCCGTTGCCAGAGCTGGAAATGTTACAGCAACAGCTACCATTTCTACATTGGTAACTTTTTAAATCACCTATGCAGAGACACATGGGGGAAAAATAACAAGAAAGAAGGTAACTGGAAAGAGTAATAAAGAGGTTAGCACCTTTTATTTTCTATACTTGTATTTTATATTCTTAAGTGTTCTGGGGGGTTTGTCAGAAAAAAATGCACATTTTCACTTTTTGTTGAAAAGGCTGGTTTTTTTTAAAAAAAAAAAAAACGACAAAACAGTTTTTCTTCTTGTATGAAAGGACATCGTAACCTGGAAGAAACTAAAACCCCTTGAGTTACAGCTTGTCCTCAGATAGATATCAGAGGGGAAGAGTGGCTGAGCTTAGATTGTCAGGGATGCTCAATTTGGTGCAGTAAGTCTGGTTGCATTCAGTATCTGTACAATCACAATTCACAGTGTGTGTCATCCAATTCATCTAATTGTATTTGAACAGGCTCTCACACTGACTCTTGGCCATGCCCAATGAGAACCCCAAAGCTGAATTAGCTGGATTGCTGGGCTGAGGCCAGCGGGATGAAGTTCAACAAGGCCAAGTGCCAGGTCCTGCACTTTAACCACAACAACCCCAGGCAATGCTACAGACTTGGGGCAGAGGGGCTGGAAGTAGAGCAAACAGTCCTGGAGGTATTGGTCGACACTCAGTTGAACATGAACAAGCAATGTGTCCAGGTGGCCAAGAAGGCCAATGATATCCTGTCTAGTACCAGAAATAGTGTTGCTGGCAGTAGCAGGGAAGTGATCATCGGTGATCTGTACTCAGCTCTGGTGTGGCTGTACCTCAAGTACAGTGTTCAGTTTTTGGTCCCCTCACTGTAAGAAAGGCATCAAGGTCATGAAATGTGTCCAGAGAAGAGAAAAAAAAAAAAATCTTGTGAGAAGTCTGGAGTAAAAGCCTTATGAAGAGATGGTGATCCTATGATTCTTTGAATAATGCAGTCTATTAAAAGAACAGATTACAGAATCTTTTAGATTGACAGTGATAAATACACTGTCTGTACAACATGTGAAGTTAACAAAGAATATGAATTATACATATGTATTTAACATTGTGTTAAATGATGGAATAAATCTAAAAATATTTCTAAGTTTCCAGGAGAAGTGCTTGGCATAACTGCATGTACAAATCTTAACCAATAGGCAGCCCTATGCAGAGGGTAGAGAATCTTACTTAACTCATCATCTGATTGCAGAAGCCCGTGGTATCCTCCTAATGCATTTGTGATAGTATCTTCCCTGACATCCCCCATCTCTTAAGACACTTTGTTACTACTTCTTATTTTTCAGGTGGAGCTTGAATGACTCTAGTATTACATATCTTTGTTAAAAGATGTGTAAAGTTCTCTCACTTTGCTTTAAAAGATATAGACTCTTGGAGGTAGCTAGCTTTTGGGATAGAGGTATGTTTTTGTACAATGAAACTGTAATAAGCAAAGTTCAACTAAAGATGGTATTTTGTGAAAGAAAAAAGACAAATTGTTGGCTCAGGGTAGAAATTATTCAGCCTACCAGTTCTGTAGCAAAATCAAGTTCCTATCCCAGCAGTGTCTTCATTCCACCCTGTCATCTCCTTTCGAGTCAGTACACTGAGCTCCTCTGATTTTGCCAACAGTGAAAGTTGTGTAGGGAACTTCTGTTGAATGAATTCCCTGCATACCCAAATGCACTCTGCTTTTGTGTTAACCAAAAGCATTTATGTGTTAACAATACTGCACATTTAATATACATTTAATTTCCAAGTCACCTTTAGTAATTATTCCACATCTCAAGATGTTTTATGTACTCCCATTAAGAGCACAACATTTTTAGGCAGGCCTATTTAAGATAAGTCGTGAGTAATTATAAAACCTTGCAAAAAAACATTTAAGTGCTAAATTCTTAACTTCTTTTCATGTGTGCAAAAAATACTGAAAATCATGTTATTGTAAGTTTATTTTTTGTAATGAATTTTTATATGGGTTTAACTTAACTAAGCTTTAGTAAATGAAAATCATCTTAAATTACTTAATATACAATTGTTAATGAAAAAAAAAATTAATACTTGGAAATTGTAAATTCCGAGAATGGGTTCTTCCTCATGTCTGTATTGGAAGGGCAGTACTGGAATAGTAGAATCATCAAGATCATTAAGACCAGCTCCTGGCTCCACATAAGGCAACCCTGTCATGTAGTTAACACAGGGGGGGGGAAGGTCTCATGTTACTATACACACAAATATATCTAACATGCCTTTCAAGTGTCTTTGAATTAGCACAGCAAAGAATACATATATCAGATTTGGAAACTTCTAATGTTGACATCCCAAATAAATGAGCAGGAACTAGTAAAACTAAATGGGTGTAAAGCCACGTTGAAATGGCTTAGTTGTTACAGAGAACAGACCTAGCTACTAACATACTAAGATTACAAAGGATCACAGCGAATCTTAAAATTAAGTCCATATGACTTAATCCATTCTACAGTAAGAAAGGGAAAATATTCTTTTGTCTGCACAAAAAGGCTTTACATTACTATTTACCAGTACTTCAGAATGAGTATAAGCTATAACTAGAATTTCAGTATAAAAAAAATCAAAGTGTTTTTTTCAAATCAACACTATAAAATGTGTTCTTATAAGTAGAGTGTAACAGTCCATCCACATAAGAACTCTTGACAAAATTAATCATGCTACATGAACAGAGAAGGTCATAGACAATCTGTTAATATTTACCAGCAGTTCATAGAGCAGGATTTTTTTTTTTACCCTAAATGAAAAATAAGTACACAAACATTTATAAAAACTATATACAGAAGTGGTACAGTTCATTCCATAGCAAATAAGATTGATGGGATAAACTCTTTATACAATAATCTCAGTTCAAAATAGAAGAAACAAATTTAATGTAAAAAAATGATATTTCTGTACTGAAGCTAATGAAACACTTCTAGTTTTTAATGCAGAAGGAACTTGAATGGAATTTCTAAACATTCTTTGCCTACTCTGAGATTATCTCGTGTCCATAGTGCTCACCTTATGTGTTTATGCTCACATTTACTTCACTGAGTAAGAAAAAAAAAACAAACCAAAAAACTGGACAGATGTCTAGGCCCAAGGAGTGGTAGTGAATCAAGCTAAATCCAGTTGGCAACCAGTCACTGTGATGTTCCTAAAGGGTCAGTACTGCGGCCAGCCCTTTTTAATGTCTTTACTGATGGCCTGTTTGAGGGAATCACATTCACTCTCATTAAGTTTACAAATGACACCAAGCTGGGAGAAAGTGTCCATCTGTCTAAGGGTAGGAAGGCCATTTAGATGGATCTGGGTAAGTTTGATCAATGGAGTGCAATCATATGAATCCTAACAAGGCCAAATTCGAGGTCCTGAACTATGGTCAAAGTTACACCAGGCACCATAGAATCACAGAATCAATTGAATTGGAAGGAACCCTTAAAGGTCATCCAGTCCAACTCCCCTGCAGTGAACAGGACATCTATAGCTAGCTCAGATCCAGTCTGATCTTGACTATTTCTAGAAATGGGGCATCCATCCTGTTTCCAGGCAACCTGTTCCAGCACCCCACCACTTGTACTGTAAATAAATGCTTTCCTTATATCCACTCTAAATGTCACCTTTTTTACTTTGAAAACTATCATGGTTTTGTGATTTTTGGTTTTCGATATTTCACATCATAATATCATGTAGTGCACTGGGACTTAAAGTGTTAATGCTCCAATTCCATGTACCTCACATAGTCACCAAGGTTGGAAAAGACCTACGAGATCATCCAGTCCAACCATCCACCCATCACCAGTAGTACTCACTAAGAAGTGTCCCTCAACACAAAATCCAAACGTTCCTTGAACACCTCCAGGGTCAGTGACTCCACCACATCCCTGGGCAGCCCATTCCACTGCCTGACCACTCTTTCAGAAAAACAGTATTTCATAACATCCAGCTTAAATCTCCCCTGGCACAGCTTGAAGTCATTCCCTCTACTTCTATCACTAGTTAAATGAGAGAAGAGGCCGACCCCCAGCTCACTACAACCTCCCTTCAGGTAGTTACAGAGAGCAATAAAGTCTCCCCGAGCCTCCTCTTCTCCAGACTGAACAATCCCAGGTCTTTCAACTGCTCCTCATAAGGCCTGTGCTCCAGACCCCTCATCAGCTTTGTTGCCCTTCTTTGAACATGCTCCAGGGTCTCAATGTCTTTCTTGCAGTGAGGGGCCCAAAACTGGACACAGTACTCCAGGCACAGCCTCACCAGAGCTGAGTACAGGGGAGTACGTACCAGTATGTACAATTGAGTACAGGTACTGTATGTACCTATCCCTATACATTATGGAAGTTGTGGGATCTGGCACTTCCTGGTTGGGCAGTCAATTACTGCCTTGCAAGGGGTGCTGGAGAGTGCTTTCCTAGCCATACCAAGCTTTTCAGGTTTGACTCGGTCTCAGGAACTCTCTCTCCACTATTTTATTTGATTAATTAGTATCAATTTCAATTAAATTGTATTATATTATCTTGCATTCATAGTTAGTAAAATAATTTTCCTCCATAGATTGTTGCCGCTGTTTTATTTTTCCCCCCCTCCTTCTTTGAGCCCAGCTCCCATCTCCCTACCCCTTTTCCTTTTCCCTTCCCATTTTGTGGGGCCAGGGGGGGGCCAGGGGCCTACTATGCCCCTATCATGGGTATAGATTGATTTAGTTAACTCTACAAAAAAAAAAAAAAAAATTATCTGTGTCCCATCACAACAGGTACAGCTAAAAAATCTGCCCCTTTCTTTCTTATAGCTCCCCTACTTTGCTACAGGCTTGGAGTAAAGGAGCTGGAAAGCTGCACAGAGGAAAAGGATCTGGAGGTTCTAGTTGACAGCTGGCTGAACATGAGCCAGTGCTCAAGAGGGCAAGAATGCCAATGACATCCTGGCTTGTATCAGAAATACTGTGGTTAGCTGGACTAAGGAGGTAATCATCCCTCTGTAAACAGCACCAGTGAGGTTGTATCTCAAGTACTGTGTTCAGTTTGGGTACCACACTACAAGTAAAACACTGAGACCCTGGAGCATGTCTAAAGAAGGACAATGAAGCTGATGAAGAGTCTGGAGCACAAGTCTTATGAAGAGCAGCTGAAGGAACCGGGATTTTTCACTGTGAAGAAGAAGATGCTCAGGAAATACCTTATCACTCTGTACAGCTACCTGGAAGAAGGTTGTAGAGAGGTTTCTCCCAGAAACTAGTTACAGGTCAAAAGGTAATGGTCTTAAATTATGCCAGGAGAGGTTCAGGTTGGCTATAAAGAAAAGTTTCTTTTCAGAAATTATTAGAACACTCAGAGGTATTAGATCACTCTGTTCAGGGTGGTGGTGAATTCACTGTCCCTGGAAGTTTCCAAGAAATGGGTATACATGGCACTGAAGGACATGGCTTAGTGGGCATGGGCATGGAGATGATGGTTTGATGCTTGGACTAGATTATCTTAATTATCTTTTTTAACCTTAATAATCTTATGATTCTATACAGTAATGTATTTTCTAAATATCTTTCCTAAATTCTTGATTTTCAGTTCAGATTATACTTCCAGAGATTTTTCACTCAATTTCACTTTCTTAAAAAAAAACAAAAAAACAAAAAAAAAACGTATGATGCTGTTGTTCAGCACTAGTAAAGACTTGAGCACTACACACTTACCTGCTTTAAGATAATGATAAAAAGTGAAAAATCTTATGAGCTGAGGTAAATACAATTTAATAGATGTTTAATTACTGAGAGCACAAGCAAAGAAAAATAAGGAGTTACAAATTCCCACTGGCAGGCAAATTTTCAGACATTTTCAGAAACATAGGGCTCTGTAACATATAATAGTTACTTGGGAAGACTAAAGCATGACTCCAAATATTCCCTCTTACTCCCCCTTTCTATTAGCAGTCACTGTGGAACATATCATCATGTGGTATGGAATATACTTTCAATCCTTTTGTGTCAACTCTCTTGGCTATGTTTCCCTCAGCTTCTTATGCACTCCTAGGCCTTACACCAAAACTAAACTCACGGATGATATATCTTGTTACTGCTTGTTGATGTATAATCAAAGAATGTTAAGCAAGGTCACCTGATCTTCCTTCTTCGCCTGCTCTTCGCTGTCTGCGCTTCGCCGCCTGCGCTTCGCCATCTGCACTTCGCCATCTGTACTTCAGTCACTCAACCCAGCATTGTGGTGAGGTCTATACAATTCTCTCTCTCTCTCTCTCTCTCTCTCTCTCTCCCCCTCTCCCTCTCTCTCTTTCCCTCTCTCTCTCTCCCTCTCTCTCTCCCTCCCTCTCTCCCTCTCTCCCTCTCTCCCCCTCTCCCTCTCCCTCTTGCTAATCATTTGTTCCACAATGAGTCCCCCGTGGCTGACTCAGTGCTCACCTGAGGTGATCCATCAGAGGTTCAGACCATGACTCAGCAGTTCCCATACAGTTGGCAAAGCATCCTACTTCTTGAAATATGAAATTACAGATCATTTTCAGTTGAACTGCATAATGTGCCATGTGTAACAAAAAGATAACAATTATAACCTAAAGAAACACTTGTTCTCCCACTAGAGGTGTCCTGTGATATTCTTATTCTTAGATATTTTAGAATATTTCAAATCTCATTAGATTCTTATGTCTAGGCAATAATCACAGACAATAAAGTCTAGCTCATCTCACTTAGTATAAAATAAATATCTAGATACCTTTAGATGTGCAGTCTACATCTCCCTTGATTACAAAACCAGTTTATGCATATAACCCAAAGACAGACACCTCTCGCAATCTTACTACTTTAGGTGTCTAAATATTAGAGAAAATGTCTTAAATTGATAAATTAAACAATGCATTTATTATTTCATTATACTTTCATTATTATATCCTTTAAGAATTATAAGCTCTATTTTATACAAGCTTGTATTATCTTGCAATCTGTTGCTATTGTTTAAATACACTTGCACGTGCATAAATATAGGTATATGTGTATGTATCAGAATCAGCTCTTTTCCACTAAACTGATGTATGTCTAACCAAATATAAACACATATTTCATAGTATTTACATTTAATAAAATGTGATAATTCATAATTTTTAAATAAGATTACATTTGATTGGTTAGAGGATGAACATATGTGTGTTCCCAACACAAATTTTTGTCTAACAAGTAAAATGATATTTGTATGGGAGCTGCTGAATCACAGCCTGAACCTTTGATTAGTTATCTGAGGCAAGCAGTATGTCAGCCCTGGGAGCACAGGTGAAAGCAATTCACCTGTGCTGCAGGAAGGGGTGGAGCCAGGTTCCACCTCTCCAGACCCATTTAAGTGCTGACTGCCAGGGAAGAAGGATCTCTTCTGAGAGATCCACTCCTTTGGAGCCCTTTGCAGCAAGCCCTCTACATGGGTAAGCATTCCACCTATTTTCTTTTTGTTCCCCTTGTGCCTAACTCTTTTGTTGGCTTATTTTCACACCTTGACTATACATCTATTTTTGATTGTACTTTTCAATTATATTATTTTTTCTTGATTGTACACTTGGCAAGCTAGGCAGGCTAGCTAAATACATCTAAATTTATATCATGTCTTTCCTCTGAAGTTTTTGTAAAAGGATCAAGGGGGAGAACACTCTCCCCTTACATAAAATGATACCGGGACTGATCCCAGGATTTGTGGGAACTCCCTATTATGAATTAGTGAGTGTCATCAAAAAAGGGGTCCCTTAAGGGATATGGGACACATTTCCCCACATAGCTTAGCTGAGTACTTTCAAGGACTCAGCAAAGATATATTAACTACAAAAGAAAGGCAACTAGCTGCCTCTATAGTAGCATGGTCTCTGCTAAAGGCTCTAAATACTTCCAAAGTGAATAATAATACCTTAATAAGTGAGAACCAACTTCTTAAGGACCGTATCGAAAAACTAGAACAGGAACTTAGCCTGTTAAAGGGGAAAAAATCAACCCTACTCCCCATAGGCCAAGTTCGCAGTATTACAATAACTAATGATCAGGTTTCTGAACCAATAGATCATCTTGATCAAGAAGATAAAAGATCCAAGTCGGATCTTGAAGCTCCTATTTGTCTAGAATCACTGGAAGTCTGTCCAGTGGTGACTCAAAAAACAAAAAAAGTTCAAGATAGACCAGCAGGGATGCCACCAGATCAATATCCCCCTACCCATACTCGTTTGCACGTGATGGCCCAGCCGTACATGGCAACGGAATTAATGGATCTAGTGCAAAAATTCCAACAAAGATCCAGAGAAAGTGTACCGGTGTGGCTGTTGAGACTTTAGGACTCTGGAGCAGAAAGTGTCATAGTAAGTGGGCCAGAAGTAGCTAAATTAGCCTCTATGACCACTCACCCTGCTCTTTGACAAAGGCTTTACGTGGGTAGTCACCACGCTGATGAGAACCACTCTATAATTGCTTGGTTAATGGTGGCCAGCTGTATGGTGTGGCCAAACAAAATGGATATCCCTGTAAATTCAGGAATGTGGTCCTCCATGGAGGACCTTCAAAACTACATTCGAGAATTGGGTTTTAGAGAAGCCATCTATGAAGATACATTTGATGGACCCGACATGGTAAAATTCACAGCGGGTATGAGGGACCTAATCCTACAGCAAGCTCCCGCTCACTTATATGGAACCCTGGTTTCCATATTAAACCCTCTAGTAGCCTCAGAAGCAGTGGTCCAGCAGGCTGCTCAGTTAGTAGCTGATTTAGGAGAGATGGAACACCTAAGATCAGAACATAATGTTAGATTATTAGAAGAGGCCAAAGTATTGCCGGTGACTAAAATCAAAATGCCGGCTACTCGGGCTTCTCAATCGGGACCCATAAGGGTTTCTCGGAAGCAGATGTTTAATGATTTAATCTGGGCTGGGATTCAATTTGCTAAAATTGACCGCCAGCCTAATTATGTCCTCCTCCAGCTCTGGAGACAGTTGAGGGACAATCAAAAATTTCAAACTCACCCTAAAAAACCAAGGGTAAGAATCATAGAAAGAATGCCGACACAGACGTGGAACTTACAAGACTTTATTGTTCCCAATAGGAAAAAAAAGCCACCTCAGGTGTCTCGGGCTACAATGCCTGAGACATCAGAGGCAAAAGAATTATGCCTGGCACAGTTCATGGCGTGACGGGGGATGTTAATTCCCCTAGGGCCTCCAGACGGGACCGGAGGCCCTATGTAGAGTTAACAATTTACTGGTCCGGGAAAAACATACAAAGAGTTATGGCACTGGTAGACAGTGGGGCGGAAACATTGATTATCTATGGAGACCCATCTAAATTTCATGGAGATAAGGTGATGATTGGTGGTTTTGGGGGACAAACTATTCCTGTCACCCAAACATGGTTAAAACTGGGGGTTGGGCGCCTCCCACCCCGGGAGTATAAGGTATCTATTGCCCCAGTTCAAGAATACATACTGGGCATAGATATTCTATGGGGTCTGGCTCTCCAGACAACTGTAGGGGAGTTCAGACTTCGACAGAGATGCATCAGTATCCGGGTGGTGCAGGCAATATTGAGAGGCCATGCGAAACATGGGCCTATTTGCCTGCCGAAACCGCGATGGATTACTAATGTAAGGCAATATAGACTCCCGGGTGGGCAGGAAGAAATATCGAGAACGGTGCAGGAATTAGAAAAAGTGGGTATTATAAGACCTGCACACAGCCCATATAACTCCCCCATATGGCCAGTGCGGAAGTCGGATGGCACATGGAGAATGATGGTGGATTATAGAGAATTAAATAAGGTCACGCCGCCTATTCATGCAGCTGTACCTAATATTGCCTCTCTAATGGACACATTGAGTAGGGAGATAAAAACCTATCATTGTGTCCTAGATTTAGCAAATGCGTTTTTTAGCATCCCAATTGCTGAAGAATTGCAAGACCAATTTGCATTTATGTGGGGAGGCAGGCAGTGGACCTTTCAGGTCCTGCCACAGGGGTACGTGCACTCACCAACATATTGTCACAGTCTAGTGGCGCGTGACCTGGTGGATTGGAAAAAACCCGATGACGTTAATCTGTATCATTACATTGATGATCTCCTGTTGACATCCGACTCACTGGAGGCAGTAGGGCAGGCGGCAGATTCGTTAACCGCCTATTTACAACAGAAGGGATGGGCTATAAATCCCCAAAAGGTGCAAGGTCCGGGCTTGTCCGTAAAATTCCTGGGGGTGGTTTGGTCAGGAAAGACCAAAGTACTACCCAGTGCTGTTATAGATAAAGTTCAGGCATTCCCAGTCCCTACAACATCAAAGCAGCTGCAAGAGTTTCTGGGTATACTGGGTTATTGGCGTTCCTTTATACCTCATCTAGCACAGCTGCTGAGGCCACTGTACAGACTCACAAAAAAGGGGCAGCTATGGGATTGGGGGAAAACAGAACAGGACGCTTTTCAACAGGCAAAACTGGCAGTTAAACAAGCCCAGGCGTTGGGTATATTTGATCCCACCCTCCCAGCCGAGTTGGATGTTCATGTGACTCAAGATGGCTTTGGCTGGGGCCTGTGGCAACGCCAGAGTTCTGTTTGGACCCCCATTGGGTTCTGGTCTCATGTTTGGCATGGAGCAGAAGAAAGATACAGCATGATTGAAAAACAGTTATTGGCTGCCTATTCAGCGTTACAGGCAGTAGAGCCAATAACTCAAACAGCTGAAGTCATAGTTAAAACAACTCTGCCAATCCAGGGGTGGGTGAAAGATCTGACCCACCTTCCTAAGACAGGGGTGGCCCAAGCGCAAACAGTGGCACGATGGGTCGCTTACCTCAGCCAAAGGAGCAGTCTGTCTTCATCACCTTTGAAAGAAGAACTCCAGAAGATCCTAGGCCCAGTGACCTATCATAGTGATGCACCAAGAGAAACACTGGTCGCTCCACCAGAGAAGAGTCCCGTTCAGGAGGGGAAATATCCTATCCCTGAAGATGCCTGGTACACAGATGGGTCCAGCAAGGGTAACCCAAGCAAGTGGAGAGCAATAGCATACCATCCTTCGACCGAGACAATCTGGTTTGACGAGGGGGATGGTCAGAGCAGCCAATGGGCAGAATTACGAGCTGTGTGGATGGTTATAACCAAAGAACCCGGTGATGGTATTTTGAACATCTGCACAGATAGTTGGGCTGTGTACCGGGGGCTCACTCTTTGGATTGCACAGTGGGCCACCCAGGAATGGACTATCCACGCCCAACCAATCTGGGGCAAAGACATGTGGTTAGACATATGGAACACAGTTAAACACAGGACTGTATGTGTCTACCATGTTTCTGGTCATCAGCCCCTACAGTCACCGGGCTGACACACTGGCTCGAGTCAGATGGATTGAGAATTCATCATCTGAGAACATCGCCTGTTGGTTACATCAGAAACTATAGCATGCAGGACAAAAGACAATGTGGGCAGCTGCTAAAGCCGGGGGACTGCCCATACAACTACCTGACATTGTCCAGGCATGCCAAGATTGCGATGCTTGCTCTAAGATGAGACCGAGATTGTTGCCCGAAACGACAGCCCATCTTGCCAGAGGACACAATCCTCTCTCCAGCGATGGCAGGTCAATTATATTGGACCCCTTCCTCGATCTGAGGGGGCGAGATATGCCCTGATCTGCATTGATACTGCAAGTGGGCTTCTGCAGGCTTATCCGGTACCGAAAGCAAACCAGGCATATACCATCAAGGCACTCACTAAACTGATGTCTGCCTATGGGACACCTCAAGTCATCGACAGCGACCAAGGAACTCATTTCACTGGTGCAATGATACAGCGCTGGGCAGAAGAAAATAACATCGAATGGCCATTCCACCTGCCATATAATCCAACAGGGGCTGGTCTCATTAAACGTTATAATGGTGTTCTTAAGGCCGCCCTGAAGACAGACTCCCAGTCCTTGCAAGGATGGACAAAGAGACTGTATGAAACTCTGCGGGACTTGAATGAAAGACCTCGAGATAGCAGACCCAGTGCCTTGAGAATGTTGCAGACCACATGGGCCTCCCTGCTTAGGATCCAAATTACAGGCACTGATCATCAGATAAAACCTCAGATCGGCAATGAAAATAATCTTCTGCTCCCTGCCCCTGAGAACTTAGAACCAGGTACTCATAGAATAAAATGGCCCTGGAAGGTGCAGGTAGGACCAAAGTGGTGTGGCCTACTTGCACCTTGGGGGAGACTGTTGGAGGTGGGAGGCTCAGTAGTCCCTCCAATAATAGGTACATGGCCTACTGATATTGTGGTCAACACTCCGATCTTCATTGCTAAAGGGACCCCCATCATGTCCCTGTGGCAGATCAGGACACCTCCTCCGGTGCCTGATACAGTTATGCAGCCGCAGATATCTGGTCAAAAAGTGTGGTACAGGCGGCCGGGACGTGCCCCAATACTAGCGGAAGTGTTGACCCAAGATGGAGACACAGCCTGTATCTTGCCCTGAAGAGGGGACCTACCCCTCCTGGTACCTTTGAAACATCTGTATTACTCCCCGTGATCCTTCAGAATCACCGGAAAGAACATAATACTAACAAGGCATTCCAGTATTACAGTCAGATCACATGTGACACCCAGTGATGGCCTACATGGGACTGATGGAATGTAGGATGGACCTGCACCTCGTGACTGCATGCCTCCAGTAACATCATCCAGCACTGGCCCATAAAAGAAGATCAACGATTCACCGATCATCACTTGTCTTGAATTGTACCAGTGTGCGTCGTGACAGAAATTGTATAAGCGTCGCGATATAATGGATCTCTGTAGTAGGGAAAGCTTACCCTATAGTCAACCTAATCATTTGGTTCACGCTGTGAAGGGGTGGAGTGTATGGGAGCTGCTGAATCACAGCCTGAACCTTTGATTAGTTATCTGAGGCAAGCAGTATGTCAGCCCTGGGAGCACAGGTGAAAGCAATTCACCTGTGCTGCAGGAAGGGGTGGAGCCAGGCTCCACCTCTCCAGACCCATTTAAGTGCTGACTGCCAGGGAGGAAGGATCTCATCTGAGATCCACTCCTTTGGAGCCCTTTGCAGCGAGCCCTCTACACAGGTAAGCGTTCCACCTGTTTTCTCTTTGTTCCCCTTGTGCGTAACTCTTTTGTTCGTTTATTTTCACACCTTGACTATACATATATTTTTGATTGTACTTTTCAATTATATTATTTTTTCTTGATTGTGCAGTATTGCAGGGAATATTTGGAAAAAAATCTAACTTTAATTATTATTACAAAAGAAGAATGTTGGTTGAGGCTTTAAATGCGTGACACTACCCTTTAATTCAGAATTATCTTTTTTCAAGTAAGTACTGGAACACAGGTGTTATAAAGATTAAGGCAGTTATATAAAGTGTATGTTCACCTACTTTGTGATTTGTACTCATAATATCTACTGAGTCAGGCATACATTTCTACATAGCTTCTGAAACAAGCATTACAGGTCTTATATTAAAATATTTTAGCCCTTTAAAAATCCTACAGGACAGCATTACATGTGATTGAGTTTTATAGGATTACCTCTCAGTCATCCAGAAATCCCTTTAATCTATCAGAAAACCCTACAGGATTGTTTTATAGAGGCACAAAGGGACACAGCTCTAACAATCCTACTTCTCTCACAAAACAGTTCCCTCAGGATGTAAGAATCACATTCAAAATTTCCTGCAGTGTTAGTGGCATTTTCAGTTACAATTAAATTTTTCTTTTTCTTTTTTTTTCTTCTATGTGTGTGTTTGTCTGTGTGTTTTGTATTCATTGGATTTAAGCACAGAGCATATATAAAAGTTTACAATAGCTCAAGTTATTGAATCAATTCAGATGGTCTACTGTATGTAAAATTCTAAAAATATTATTACTCTGCTAAGCAATTTTAACTGCAATAAGAGTGCCATGGTTAAATGTAGGTACACAAGTTCTTGAGTATTGATAATATATTGTCTTGGCTTTATCAGTGTTCTTTATCATAAGATCGTGCTACAGGCTGTTAGGTGCTGGAGTACAGTGCACTGTGGAACTAAACTTCCTAGGTCCTGTGATTCTAGCAGTCTCAGCTATTCTCACATGAGTTCCAGCTCTCCAAGAGGAAGATACACTTAAAAGGATCAGACTACAATTCCCAGGAGTATACAGTATTCCCTATGTGATCTTTAATTTTGGGTGCCAGTGGTGAACTGGCTCTTTTCCAGTTTCTAATAGCACAGAGAACAGTATGGTTAGAACACCTCTCTCACCTATTTATTTATTACCTGTAACCCTTTTTTATATCATTGTCTTACATTCTTTTACCATTTGTAGTGAAGTTATCTCTCTTTATCTTGTCATTATTTTTTTTTCTTCTCCCCAAAAAGGGGATGAGAGGGTTAAAGGGATCAGTGGTGTTGCCTTCTCGCCCTTCTGCTCCTCATGGCATGTGTGAAGCCATGATGCATACACTGATAAATTCAGAAGAAGTTTGCCAATGTCTTTTGGCCACTCTTGATTCTATTTGAAATACCATGGAGATCAGAAGAAATTCCTGAAAATGCCAAGAAAGTACATGCCACTTCTGCCTTCAAGGGGAGGTCATGTGTGATTCACCTGATAGTCTTTTACAATGAGATAACCGACTTGTTGAATGGGAGACTAGTGGTTGTTGTTTATTTAGATTCCAAGAAGGCTTTTGACTCTTTCGTCCAATATATCTTAACAGAGAAACTGGTAAAGTATGTTCTAGTAAGTGGAAGTAGGTTAAACATTTCCAGAACTGCTGGATGAAGAGGGTTGTTATCAGCAGCACAAAGTTCAGTTTAAGTCCAGTCATCTGTGGTGTATCCTAGGGATCAATATTGACTCCAGTGCTTTTTAACATTTTCTTTAAACATTGTGATGACAGTAGGCATCCTTAGCAGATTTATGGGTAATACTATGAGAAGAGGCTAATATACAAATGGCTTGTATTTCTCAGTAGATTGAAGAAATGAGCTGACAGGAATCTCATTATGTTGAAAGAAGGAAAGCAAAGTCCTTTATCTGGGGAAGAACAACTCCATGCACCAGTATGGGCCAGAGGCCAACCAGCTGGACAGCATCTTTGTAGAAAAGATCTTATTTGTCATTTTGGACAGAATGTACGTGAGCCAGCAATATGCTTTTGTAGAAAGTACGTCCTTTAGTTTGCACTGGGAAGAAAATTGGCAGCAGACTAAGTGGGGTGATACTTCCCCTCTGATTAGCTGTAGTGAGATACATACTGGTTCCAGTTTCAGGTTTCTCAGAACAATGAAAACATAGACATACTAGAACAAGTAATTTAAATATACACATTAGGAAGATGTTATTTTTAAAAGACTAAGGCATTTGTCATGTGAGGAGAATCTGAGGTAACTAGAACTGTTCAGCCTGGAGCAATCTCAGAGATACTGTACTGATTTGAAGAAGTAATTACACAAAATATTCTGTTAATGCTTGCTTGAAGCACCACAGTAGCCTTTAGATGATGTGGATGATAACCGTGATATAGCATTGTAGATGGGGAGGCATACTGTAAGACTGTTCTGCTTCAACAAGGCAAAAGAAACAACAGAGAAATTGCACCTGTTCAGTGGAGTCCTTATCACTTACTAACATCAAAGGAAGCCAGGATTCACACAGATGAGTAGGAATTCACCTAAAATGTGACATACAGCATCAAAACATTCCCCTTTCTCTTTCTTATCTGGAATGCACAGAGACTCGTCCATTGTCCTTGCATTCCACAGCAATCTTCCGGACAAAAAGAGTGTTGGGACATTGGTAAATGACCCCCTTCCCAAGGACTAATAATGGACCAACAATGGACAGTCATTATACTGGAAGGACACTAGATGAAACTGGAGATGCCATATAAGGCTATGTCTGTTGGGCAATCATTGTGAGTAGATTGGATAATGAAATTTGGGAATTCATCAGCTTTTAATTGTAAATACTTGGGAGTTCTATTTGAAAAAATCATGAATGTGTGATTGACATGAGACGCAGTTTCCAGTTTATTAAATGAATATATAATTTGAGTTAAGAAAATTAAATTTCCATTCCTATGGATCTATGATTTAGCCTTTTACTGATACATCTATCCTAAGCTTAACCCTAATGATAATCTTGAATGGAACAATTTTATTTTTTTTTAATACTTTTTTTTAAAATATCTATTTCTATGATTTCCCACATTAAAAAGTGAACTGCATACTTCTACAATAGCATTTATGTGAAGGTTTTCAGAAAACACGAATTGAATGATATTATGAATGTCACTGAATACATTTGCATCTTTCCTGTATAATAAACTCACACCATAGTAAATAAGGTCAAGAGTAGTTTCTTCTACATGACCCAGACTTTTTTTCCTCAGGCACTATTTAGGGCAACAATGATCTTTCTCAGTTCAGTGTCATATTCCACACTTTACAAAGATCTTCTGGGTATTCTAGAGCAATTCAAGTGGCATGAATTTGGGTAAATAAATACAATAGGTGAGATTTGGTATATCTTAATGAGTGAAAATAATGCTTAGAGTTCATTTACCAATGTGCACGTCAATAAGAACCTGAGGGAACCACATGAAGCTGTGACAGGGGAACTTCAGGTTGGATATCAGGAAAAGCTTCTTCTCTGAGAGAGTGGTGAGACACTGAAAGGGCCTGCCAGGGAAGTACTCATAGCACCAAACTTGATTGACTTCAAGATGTGTTTGGACAGTGCTCTCAGATGTATGGTCTCATTTTTGGGTGGTCCTGTGTGGAGCCAGGAGTTGGACTCAGTGATCCTTATGGGTCCCTTGCAAGTCAGGATATTCTATGATTTTATGATTGTATGAAAGTATGGAAAGCTTGAATTTCTTGTTTTGTGTAACTATTTGAAAACAGATTTTGTATTAAAAGATTTTTTCAGCTTTCAACAAAGGCTTCTTCTAAAACTCTTTGAAGTCAATGGAAGGAGTCCAAAATTACTTTGGCTTTGAACCAAGACATAAATTTCATTGCACATATATCTTTGACCATTTTGTCCTACTCTCTGTCAACTTTTCAATCCATAAGAAAATAGCTTTTCGTTATTCTTAGTAACATTAATTCCAATCAATATTATATTATGCACCATAGGCACAAGATTTTCTTGAAGAGATGCAAAGAAGTAACAAGTATTCATGACAGCTGACACTATCTCTGAAAGCCATACTGATTAGTAAGATGCAAATACGGATTTATTAAATTAAATATACATGTATAAATCTTGAAGTGAAATATTATGTTTTCATAAAGACACTTAATATAAGCAGAAATGACTTTTCCTTCATGGAAAATTAAGTTGTATTTTTTTTTTTCCCCCCTTCTTATTAGCATTTCAATGCATTTCAATTGAAAGCATTTCCACTCATTTCAATCTTAATGGAACTGTATAAATAGCAGTAGCCTTTAAGTACTGCAGTACTTAGTATTACAGTATTTCCCCCCCACACACATACACACATTAAAAACCTTAACAATGTCTTTAAAGTGGAGTGGTACAAAGGGTCAAACAAATGACTTGCTTCAATTCAGTAATTATATATTGATTTTTGTAATAGTTCATATTCATGCCTAGAACAGGTCTGAACACTTTTCATTGATGGTCATTTGAAGTAGAAAACTCACTTAGGCAGTGTAACCAATTCCATTTTTTTTAACACTTACATTCCCAACTTTCATGAAACTGTATGGCTGTACAAAAAAATAAAAACAAACAAACAAAAAAACCTTCATGTAATAATTTAAATATTTGAAGTTTATGTCTTAAACAGGAAATGATGCACTGAAGAGAGGTAAAGTGTGTGCTACAAGGAAAATCCTGTTGGAGGCTGTGACACATTTGGATAATAAACCACAGTGAAGCTATAGTTATGCTTTTGAGTAGAAAGCAAGCCTAACTGAAATATAAGTGGAATCACACTGTAGACTGTGGATTCCATAATACAATGGAAGTTTATGTGAGTGGATAGATTTGTAGGTTAGTTTGAATCCTGCTGATATCAATCGGTTTTCACCAAGAAACAGATAGACAATTTTCAGAATGGTATTCAAAGGTATATATGAATCATTGTATATTGATTTTTCACTTTTTTTTTAGAATTCATCCCATATCAGTCAATCTTTTGTAATGGATTGTTTGCTCAAATAGTCCTAATTCTTTCAACTATAAATTTAAGTCTAAATTTGTAAAAGTACTTTCTTGGAAGAAAAAAATATAATAATAAGAGTTCATTGTTTTGTTTTGTTTCTTTTTGTGTGTGAGAGTGTGTGGAAAATTACTAAATACTAATTAACTAATGGATTAATTCATGTTTTCTTTCACCTAAACATTGTAGCTGAACATATTGCTACTCAACTAACTTTTTAAAATTTTTGTTTCAATATAATATCTTTTATATTTGTATATAAGAATATTTTATATACTTAAATACTTTGTACTTAAGGAATTTGTGGTGGGTACTTTGTCCTTGTATATGCATTTAGATATATCTTTATGAACAGAATATTATTCACAAGACATGCCGATTTAAGTCTTTTCTAAAGAAGTATGGTTTTTAAAATAGTTTCACTATTGAAACAAAATAGTTTAAAACTATTTAAAAGAAAGACAGAAATTATAGAGTAAGGAAAAGAAGACTGAAAGAGAAGAATGGAAAGATCTTTTTATTTTCTCTTCTAGTATTTTATTTTATTATGTTTAAGTACACTTGAGGTTAGAGTTTTGTTTACAAAGCTTCTAAAAAATCTTTTAGTCTAATAACTTTTTCAAATTACTTTCCAGATATTTTCAAAAGTATTTGTTGAAGAAGCAATGTCATTTACTAGACCAACCAAAAAAAAAAAAACAAAAAAAAAAAACCCAACAAAACAAAAACAAAGACAAACAAACAAACAAAAAACTGGCAACAAATTGCCAGAAGTTGTACCAGAGGAGGTTTAGGTTAGACATGAGGAAAAACTTCTTCTCTCAGAGAGTGGTCAGTGCCAAGGGAGCTGGGGGAGGCATCCCTGGCAGTCTTCAAGAGGTGCCTGGTTGAGGAGCTACAAGATATGGTTTAGTTTATGGTAGCAGTGGTAATGAGAAGACAGTTGGACTAGATGATCTTACAGGTCATTTCCAACCTTGTGATTCTATGACTCTAAGCCTTCACATCTTGGATTTATGGTACTAGTATTTGAAAAGATATATGAAAACAGCAACAATTTGCTAATTAGAAGTAGCCTCTGGAACACATTTATTTTCTCAGTTGCTACAGGCAAAATTTAGATTTAGTTAACATTATTCAGTAAAATTTGTTCTTTATCATACATTCTGGATTTTTATGATTGAACAGTTTGAGAAACCTGAACCTGTCACCAAATGCTGATAAACGGGAACTGTCAAACTTTAGTTTAACAAGAATGTATTACTCTCTTTTATGATAAGGTAGCCCTGGCAGGATGAGGTTTGCAGGGATAGGGGAAGTAAGAGAATGTTTAATTACTAGGTGAAATTGGACTAAATAATATAGAATCACAGAATCATAGAATCATAGAATTATCAGGTTGGAAGGGACCTCAAGGATCATCAAGTCCAATCGCAGCCTAACCATAGTACCCTAACTCTAACCCTCTGCTAAATCATATATCCGAGCATTACATCCAAACGGCTCTTAAACGCATCCAGGGATGGTGACTCAACCACCTCCCTGGGGAGCCTATTCCAATGTTTAACCACCCTTTCTGTAAAGAAGTGTTTCCTAATGTCCAACCTAAACTTACCTTGGCTCAACTTGAGGCCATTTCTCCTCGTCTTGTCACCTGTCACCACTGAGAAAAGACCTACCCTGCTCTCACTGTAAACACCTTTCGGGTACTGGAAGAGAGTAATAAGGTCTCCCCTCAGCCGCCTCTTCCCCAGACTAAACAACCCTAGCTCCCTCAGCCTCTCCTCATAGGGCTGATTTTCCAAGCCCTTCACTGGCTTCTTTGCCCTTCTCTGGACCTGCTCGAGCACCTCCATGTCACCTCCATGTCCTTCTTGTACTGAGGTGCCCAAAACTGAACACAGTATTCAAGGTGAGGCCTTGCCAGTGCTGAGTACAGGGGCAGGATGACTTCCCTAGTCCTGCTCACCACACCATTCCTGATACAAGCCAGGATACCATTGGCCTTCTTGGCCACCAGGGCACACTTCTGGCTCATATTCAGCCGACTGTCCATGAGTACACCAAGGTCCCTTTCCATAAGGCAGTTTTCCAGCCACTCCTCCCCAAGCCCGTAGGGTTGCCTGGGGTTGTTGTGACCAAAATGAAGGCCCCAACACTTGGCCCAATATTTTCAATTTGTTTCAGTAATAAATATGCAATATTCACATTCTCTTCCTATCAAAGAAATTTGGCCTGATCAAATCTGATTATTGTGTTTTTTTTTTCAAACACAACTTTTCCTTTCTGATTTGCATTTCTCACTTTCTTCCTTCATTTTCTGCCTATCTGGAGAACTTTGCATTAACAAGAAATACTTAGGAATGGCTTCTCAAAACCACAAATTCCTTTCAGTTGGATTGTATAAGTTGACAAATTCAGAGTAAAGATGGCTAGCAAACTTCTACTGAAAATATTTAAATGGAATATACTGGTCTATTAAAATATTTATCTTCAGCTAGATCAGTTTTTTAAATCTTCTAATGACTTAGAATCATGTGAAGGGATAGTTCAGTCCAACAAGACATAGACAGACAGACAGGACTTACAGTTTCTCCACTAAGGAGGCAAGAGCCTAAAAACACTGAAAGACTCAGAAATTATGATTTATTTACTGTAGCGACAGATATCCTAGTAGCAAAGTATGAAAAGGGCCTTGCAGCTTCAGGTCTACCCAATGATCCAAGTAGTCTAGGGAGGCCAACACAGAATTTCCATGATTCAGTTAGCTATACTAGGACTTGCAGGCATTTAGGTTTTAAATCTACTGGAATTTTTGATCCAGTGATGACCTCCGGTTTGCTGGGGGTAGCCTTCAACATAAAACTCAAGGTTGAAGAGTTCTCAGGCATTACACTGCAGTGTGACTATGCCACACTTCAGGTGCTCATAAAACCCTTACCACATCTCAGATGTGCTTGGTTCCTCTCCAAAAAAGGCTTCCCCAAGACCTGTTTAAGTTATGTGTAAATTTATGAATGAACATACAAAAATATATAAATGATGTATAAAATATATTATAAGCGTGTCTCACTCCAATTTGTAGGAGGGAGAGGAAGTTCTTTTTAATGCATGTATACACGGAGTGAGATTAAGAAACAACAGTTCAAATGTTGGTCCAACCAGTTTATTATGAATTCTAATCAGGGAGACTGGGAAGGGAAAGACAGCGACTATTATTTCATTAGGGTGATGGGGAAGGGAAGGGGAGAGAGAGAAAATATAGGAAGTACGCAAGAATTGCATGAAGTGGGGATAGTCACCACCAGGATCCAGTAGCGGTCCTGTTGCACACTGTTTCAAAGGTCTGAGGCAAAAGCACATGGGAAGAACAGCAGCAGCGTGGCTGACCTTGGGCAGCAAGCAGGTAGCAGGAGGCAGTCATGGAGCCAATCTGGGAGGAAGCAGCAGGACTCAGGTAGCAGGCCCAGGAGAGTTCATCAGCATGCAGGAATTCAATAGTGAGGAATCTGGTGGCAGACACCTATCCTCATGGTTGTTTATCCCTCTTTTATCTTCCTTTTTCTCCTGCCTGTGACATCCCTGGGCGCTTGAGCAAGAGTCATGTGAGTACCCCTGAGATTGGTATCTTCCTTGAGATTAGTCCACACAAAAGACCGCTTCACGGCCACTGATCTGCGGCTTACCTCTCTCTCATTTTTAATGAAGGCTTTGAAGAAAATCACCATATCAATACAAGAAGAGCACTGAGACATCTTGGAAACAACAGGATGGCCACTGACCTACGCCAGATAACACACCAATTAACAAATGTAAACTTTGATAAGATTGTGAACCTGGAGTACCCAGCCAATGGGGAAACAGAGGAGGGGAATAGGGAAATGGGGAAGCAAGGTACAAAAAGTTGTCATTGTGTCCTTAGGGGTGCTCCTGCTTGCGGGATGCCTGCCATTGCAGTCACAAATAAAATCTGCTTTTATCAGAGATACCATCCTGACAAAAATTATTTGGATATTTCCAACAATGTTTAACTCATCTGTTCAATCTCATATGATAAAAAATTTAGTGACATAAACCAAAACAATATGATCTTTTAATTCAAAATGTTTTCTTCTGAAAATCTGAAATTAAAAAACAACAACAGTAACAGCAATTTAATTGTGCTGCAAAAGTCTGTAAAGATATATAGAAGATTCATGCACAGCACTCATAAGAGGTTAAAAAAATCAGTATCAGCAAGTGGTCATTTACATACTTGAACACTGTGAGAACAAAGAACTTGATTAAGGCATATAAATATTAAAGCTTGTTGGTTTGGAAAATACAATCACAGCTGTAACGTTTTTATTCTATAGGTTTATAGATTGAGATATCAGGGCTAAAAGTAACTATTTGAAAATGGGAAATCGTATGGCATCACTGCATCTCCATCATCATGGTGCATATGAGCATAATACTCCAGATGGTGCTAGCAGAAAGGGACTTACAATCCCATAGTCCCGTGGGTAATTCGTTCTTTCATGATATATGAACAGGTGAATTCACTTAAATCCAGTTGAGTATGTATAGGAATGCAAGGACTCAAAACTGCATTTTCTGGATGCTGTGAAAGAGACTGGAAGAAGCAGCCTGGTTCATCTTAAGCATACCAGTTTGCAAAATGTTTCAGAACAAAATGTGCATAAGAATTTATATGTCTGTTCTTCAGGGAAAGAATAAAACTTTCAAATGGTATGGAAAAGTAGATGCAAAATAAGTCAAATAACTTTAAAACTGTATAGATTTGGAAATTTCATGTTCTATGGGACTTTAAAAGGAACTCTTAAAAAGGCTTCAGGAATACAACATTTATCGAAAAAAATCTCTTAACTTTTTTTTTTTTTTTTAATGCAAACAGAGATTACTGAGTATCATATAATTTCACCTTGAAATATCAAATTTAGGCTCCAATCCTGAAAACAGGTATGCACATGCAGATAAATGAAGTTTGAATCAATTGTTCATATGAATGAATTTGGGCGTGTTTTTTCAGGGTTACATCCTGAAGAAAGGAGAAAGAGGGATTTCAAAAACATTAAAGAAAAAATTAAAACTCACCTTCCCTTGAAATTAAGGGCAACAGAACAATACAATGAAATTTCTGATTTATCCTGAAAATTCAGGAAGACTAGGATCTTGGGCTAATTGTCTTAAATTTTGGAAGTTGTGTTCGCATGAAATCTATAGTGATCAATAATCAAATTAATTAATAAGATAAAAGGTAGCCACCACAAACAGTTTCTGCTTCTGTTTAAAACCTATCTCTGAACTAGCCATAATATTTTATTCCGTATGCTTTTAACCTACTTAGTGTTTATCTCATCCTGGATAAGAATCCAGGCCCTTACATAGATATGTGTTTTAAGCATATCAGGAAGAACATTGCCATTTTTTATCTTCATGAGATAAAGAAATTGAAGAACAGAAAAGGAAGTGAGGTAATAACATTAGTATTAGTATAAGCCTTCGAAAAGCCTCACTGTGTGGTTTTAAATCTGTAGTAAGTTACATTGCTTTTTCTCATCAGCAATTAATGTTTGTTATGAATATTGTTCAAGACATCCCGTTAGAAAAGAGTAAATTTGAGACAGCTGAGCTGAGTAATTTCAGTATAATTAAAAAAAAAATGTCGTAAAATTTTGTTCTTTACCTAGAAGGTTAAATGTTCTGATATTCTTCATCATTTTCTACATCAAAAGTTGCTATCTCTTGCATTCAGAAAGCTGCTTTTTACATAGACAGTCCAGATGGTAAATGTGTTTTCTTTCAGACTTAGAAAAAGCACATACAAATAAAAATGGCATGAACAAAGTCTCAGTAAATTCATTTAAAATTTGAATCAGAATTTTTGCATACTGCTTTTTTCCTATACTTGGGACAAAAAAAGAAAAAAAAAAGTGCATCTGCTTCAGGTTTAAAAAGAGTATATACTATGTTGTGAGTTTAGCATTTGCATTTTAAATGTACCAGTATGTGGTAGCTAACTTGTCCCAGAGGTCATCACTTTATGCAGAAGCATATGGCTTACTTCTGCTTAAAATAAATTAGTTTTTTATATTTAACAAGTACTTCAAAATTGCACTGTGCTTATTACTCATGCCTGCCTCTTTGGGATATTGAGATCAATGCTCTTTCATAGTTCTTCTATGGGAACTCTTCTTTGGTGTTTTTATTATTATTATTATTATTTTAATTTCTTGTGTTGTATACAGATGAACATCTGACAATAAACAAATTGTCTATCACTTTTCTGATGGTGCCATGTATTTCCTTTCATGAAATTTAAAATGAATGACTAAATTCATTTTTATTTATGGTCCATTCTTTATAATTTAGTGTTTTTTGGTAGTCAGCCATAGTCTAAGTTTATATTGTATTTAATAGCTTTTTGTAGCATAGTATGAGAATATTCAAACTAAAAATCACAATATTGATAAAAATAAAGTGTATTAAAATGTAACTGTATGACTATCATAAACTTAGCTCTTTTCTGACTGTTTCTTTTTTTCTGAATGAAAAAACTTCTCAGCATGAGAATCTTTACCTGTTACCATTTATCACAATCATTTTAATAATTTCTCTTGTTGACCTGATCACCTGGTCTGCCTGCTGAAAACATTTTACTATTTTGCAGATCATCAATTCTACAAATTTTAATTGTGTAGTTTTGACATCTCCTAGAGATATCTTATCAAAAGATGGCAGATTGTTTAAATTAATGCTGCAGTTGGTGCATTGAACAGGACTGCTGAGATGGAGAGAACAAAAAAGAAAAAAAAAAGAAAAGATTAGAAAGTTATCATCTAGGCCTAAATGCCATCCTAGGGTTAAATGGTGACATTAAACACAGTCTTCAGGTAGACATAGCTGGTAATTAGGATTAGCCTTCATTACACTATTGTGCAGTTATATGTCTTCAGAGAAAGTTTATCTGTGGCTATTTGTCTTGGTAGGTTGTGGATGGAGTAACTTAGAATACATACAGCATTGAACCTGTAGAGCTGAGTAAGACAAAAAATAAGCTAAAACTTGCTTTCTGTATTTTGCTCTTGTTCCTAGTCACTGTTTTACCAATAATGTTCAGGAGATTCATTTGACGTGTGCATTTTAAAGTGTTATATTCAAATCATACTCCCTTATCAGGGTTATTGAGGAAATCTAAAATTTATAATAACTACTATTTTTCTTTCATCACAAGCACTTTTCAAACTGAAGGGAGCAATAATTTAATTTTTTGAGGAAGGGATATAAGCCTTGTTAAAATGAGGTTATATGTATGTGTGGTTTTTATATTTATCTTTTAAAAGCCAATCTGGCTAATATCTATCTTCTTCCATTTTATTTTGTGCAGATGAAACACTTAGATTTCCCACATCACAGGAGTAAATTGAAGCCAGAACAATTTTTTTCCCCCTTCCCCCCTTCTCTTGTTTTAATTCCTTTGTCATTGGAAAGTTTGTTTTAACCTTTCTTGTGGGCCTTGAGATCCTCTGTCCCTATTTTGCCATCCCTGCTATTGCACTTCCAGTGCAGTTTAAAGTTCATAGCTACTGGAGCTTCAAAGTCATCATTTGAGAAACTGGTGCTTGAGATATGTAAACAGCAAGAAAGGAGAAAAGATTTTAGTTCAATGGAAAAAGAAAGCAAATTCACTGTTAATTAAAAAAATGGCTTATCAAGCAAGCTTTGTGTATTCCTCCTAATAGAACCATATCATTATAGAGGTAATTGAGTAAATGCAAAATGCTCTGATTTATTAAACAAATGCACCCAAAACTTAATATCCTAGATTAATAAACACAAAGTTTTTAAAAACAAATAATCGAATTTCACAGTTTTTTATTTGAAATTAAAGTCAGTTTTTAGTAGACCCTTCAGAAATGTATTGAAGATACCAGTGAAGGATTCTAAATATACTATTTTAAAACATGAAAATATAATAAAATGAATTTGTGCTCTCAAAATAAAATTGCACATTCTTTAAGAATAGGGATAGTTGGCTGCTTGTGTAAAATGGAAGAAACTGTTTTCAGTGACTTAACTAGCAGTCCTCCGTGATGATTCAATACTGAAAATTTATTGGAGAATTTTGCCTTCCCACTTCACATGAACTGCTGCAAACCTATTCTGAATACACTGTTCTTAACTACATGGTAATCTTTCTCCATTAGGGTATATTATGTATGGTGAAATCAAGTTCTCTTATCACAAGTAGATTTTCCTTGTGTACACAAAATGTCTTAAAATAGAATGTTCAGTTAGTCAGTCTGCCTGACAGTAATACAGAATTAAGGGTACTTGATATGTTCTTCCTCATATAAAAGGGAAGAGAAGATTCAAGTTGCTAGAAAACAGTCAGTTATTAGATTTACAGTACTTGATTAACAGATGATTTGGGTATTCCTTCTTCAAACCTCAAACTCCCATCAAAAAATTGTAGTCCTTGTTGGTAGACATGCAAAACTCCAAAAAATCTCTTTGTGTTATGGCCTGTTACATTTTATTTATTTATTTATTTATTTACTTATTTAGTTCAGTTTTTTATTTGTTTAATCATTTATTTGTTCTTTCATTCATTTATTCAAGTGGACTACTCAGGCTTACAATCTTGTTTTTCCTATATAGCAGGTAAGTAAAATATATATTAAGAGATTATGATTCCTTTTCTAGAATATCTAAAAATATCATTTTAAGTTTTTGGACTGTTTTCAATCATGTGAATCTTGACTATTCTATCAACTATTTTGTGATAATACAAGTTACTTTTTTTTTTTTTTTTTTTTCTTAAACAATTATTTAACTGAGAGAAGGAAAACAGAAACATTACTTTAATGTTAAATTTTCAGATGGCTGCATTTATAGAAAGGCAAAGAAAATTGCCAATCCAAAATGATGCTACCACAATTAATAAACAAAACTAGTTAGGTTACTGTCATAAGGCCACTGATTAAATTTTCCAGTGCACATTGTATATAGATTAAGCAAGGATACCAGACAGAGGTCCAATTTGTAAAGACACTTTGATATTTTAAATTTGCACTAAGTAAACTTCCTCACTTCCTCAGTTTCAGTATCAGGATGTCATGGGAGACAGCACCAAGTCTTGCTGAAGTCAAGGTAGATAACATCCACTGCTCTCCCCTGATCTACCAAGCATAAGATGGCATCACAGAGGGCTATGAGGTTGGTCGGGCATGATTTTCCCTTGATAAATCCATGCTGACTATTCCTGATGACCTTCTTCTTTTCCACTTGCTTGGAGATGGCATCTAGAACAAGCTGTTCCCTCACCTTTCCAGGGATGGAGGTGAGAGTGACTGGCCTGTAGTTTCCCAGATCCTCCTTCTTGCCCTTTTAGAAGACCGGAGTTACACTGGCTATCTTCCAGTCTTCAGGCACCTCTTCTGTTCTCCAAGACCTGTCAGAGACAATAGAGAGTGGTTTGGCAATCACCTCTGCTAGGTGGTGATCCCTTAGCACATGTGGATGCATCCCATCAGGGCCCATGGGTTTGTGCACATTGATCCCACCTAGACACTTCAGGATCACCCCCTCCTCAACCAGAAGGAAGGCAGAGGGAAGGACTCAATTTCCCAGACTCTCCCTCCTCCCTCCACAGTCCAGGAGTCCTGAGGGGGAGCCTTTGAAGTGAAGACCAAAGCAAAGAAGGCATTCAGCATCTCCACCTTCTCCGCATCCCCTGTTACCAGGACACTTCCCTTCTTCAGCAGGGGACCCACATTATCCCTAGTCTTCCTTTAGCTGTTAACATACTTAAAAACAACAAAAAAAACAAGTAAAACCCTTCTTACTATCCTTTAGCTCCTTCACAAGCGTCAGCTCCAGGTGAGCTCTAGCCTTACTTGTCACTGTGGGTTGGACAACACTCCTTTGCTCCACCCAGAAAGAGGCCCTTTTTCCACATTTCATAAGCCTTCTTTTTTCCTGTGATCTTATGCATGAGCTCCTTGCTCATCCACACAGGTCTCCTGCCTCCCTTCCCCAATTTCCTACTCTTAGGGATGCACCAATCTTGAGCTTAGAAGTGCTGCTTAAATGTTGCCTGGCTTCAAGCACTCTAGCCCATGAGATACCTCCACATAGGTCCTGGAAAAGGTCAAAGTTGATTCTCCACATGTCCAGGGTAGCAATCCTCTTTTTGCCTTAGTTCTTCCATACAAGATCTTGAACTCTACCATCTCATGATTGCTACATCCCAAGCTGCCCCCAAACTTCATATCCCTAACAAGATCATCCCAGTTGGAAAGAACAAGGTCCAGAAGCAACCCCCACCTTGTTTGCTCCTCAGCCACCTGTGTCAGAAAATTATCTAGTTTAAAGCCCCAGTAATCAATCCAGAGTTTTTGCTCCCCAGAACACTTGTGCCTCCCTTGCTTAGTGAGAGTCAATAAGGGGCACACATGCCCTGTTTCTCAGAGGCCTGCCCAAGATCAAAACACCAAAAACCTTGATCAAGACACCACTCCCTCAGCCAGTCATTAACCTGACATGTTCTCCTCCGTCTTCCTGGGTTCCAGCTACCCTTTGGAAGGACAGAGAACACTACCTGCACCTCTGATCCCTTGAACATCTTTCCAAGGGATGCAAAGTTCTTTTTAACATACTTTAGTTTCCTCATTGCAGCATCCTGGGATCCAGCCTGAATGACAATAAAAGGATAGTAGTCTTCTGGTTTAATGAGCTGTGGTAGAGCCTTCCTAATGTCCCTAACACATTCCACTGGAAGATAGCACACCTTTCTGAAGAGATTACTCAGGAATCAAATGAAAGTTTCAGTGAACTCCAGTAAGGTGCCCCCAATCACTAAGACTCTCTGCCCTTTTTTGGTGGCTCTGGTATTGATGCAGTGCCCTGACTGGCCCTGCTCCCTCCCCACTTGTTACTCCCTGTATTCTCAATGTGCTTCTCATGGCATGGATTTGGATACTTTCCAGACCCTCATCCCTGTCTGGCTTGACATTCCAGGGGAACCTACAGATGTTGGTGGGACCACGGATGTTGGGGGCAGATAAATCCGCATGAGGAAAATATCTCTGATATAACTGTAGAAAGGTAAAGAAACTATATCTCCAGAAATTTCAAATCATCAATCAATAAATAAATTGCTATATGACACAGACAACAAAATCTGGCAAAATATATTACTGAATGTATTTATTGTTAATTCTAATGACTAAAATGGTTGATAGTTAAAAATATGGAAAGTGGGAAGCTCCTTTAGCTGACTCGTATCAGTGGAACAAAGTGAAGGGAATACATTCTTGTTGATAAACAGGAAAATATTGATACTTTTTCTAAAACAAGAGTGTAAAAATAATTCATAATGACACTCACTGTGGAACAAGTACTCACCAGGGAGAAGTATTAGTATGTGGTAATAACTCTATAATCCTCAGACTTGCTAAGACAGCTAAACATAGCACTATGCTGATATCCTGGTCTACGTGCTACTTAAAACAAACAAACAAACAAACAAACAAACAAACAAACACTTGTAAAACATACACAGTGGTAACTACCTTGTGCATGGAAGCTGTATGAGATATGTTTTCATATTCTGGCTAAGCAGAGTGGCGCAGCTGTGGTTTGACCTTTTTAAGTGCTTTTAGACTATATACTATGGTCTGCCAGTAAAAATCATCTTATTGGTTGGTTTTACTAAATACTTAAAAGCTACTCTGGGTAACAGTATTTGCAGAGGAAAAAAAGAAAATCAACAACATAAGACAAGCAGCAGCAGAACTCTACTTACAGATTATGCAGAAGTAAAATTCTGTTTCCTCTCCCATCCAGTCCTATCATAGTTTCTTACACTTAGTCTAAACATCTTATTAATCTGTAATGGCACATGTCATTTGTTAAATTTCATTACATTGTAGTATCTGTAATCAGCTTTATTAGATGTTGTTTTTCCTTACCTGCCAACATGAAATATTCAGCATGAGGATAGCTCTAATCAGTCATAATATTTTAAACTAAAATACAATAATTCATATTTTTTGAAATGTTTATTTTCAATGTAAAGAGTCAGTTTTTCTAATGAAACTTTGTTACTAATTGACTGCTAATGTAACTTTGTTCATAAATATTATTACTATTATTGTTGTACTGAAGGGGCCAGGTGGTATTTTTTTTGTCATTGCAATTGAAATGGTTGGTAGAATTAAAATACTAATTCCTGAAAAAGGTAAATTATAGGGATGGGTGCAATGAAGGGATCTAGAGCTCTTAAAGATGGATTATTCATTAAAAACCTTTTTTCTGCTCTCTTTTTTTTTTTTTCTTTAGATATATTTATATATTCTAATACACTATTTTTGTATCTTATCTTACTAACTGTTAAATGTTGGTAATCTGTCCAGGTTTGATCATGGACCTAGATCTCATTGAATTAAATTCTGCAAAAAAGAAAAGAAAAATAGAAAAAGGAAACCAAAGTTTGTGATAGGCCTTGAAAAAGAAGGCATGTCATTTATGTGTGGCTCAATATAGAAGATACCACTGAAGGAATGAAGAAGATTGCTATAGGTCAAGATGAGAAAATTGTATTTGTAGTAGCAGACTTAATGGATAAATATAAGTCCAGATGAATTTATCAAGCCAAAGAAAAGGAAACAGGAACAATCAAAGAAATTTCTGGACTTCTTTGCCACATGCAAAATTATGCTTTAGCCATGTGGATGCTCCTTGGATATATTAGACAATAGGAATACATAAGACTAAAATGTAACCTGCATGTGAAATCTTTGACAGTTTTCATTAACTAAAATATATAATTTACATTTTATTATTTTAATTAATTACATTTATTTATCAGATTCAAACAGAATGTTTCTGAGTTTCTCTCCATGATGACTGTATTATGTGGTCTATAAAGACCTTCATCTATGAAGAAATGAATGTTTACAAGTCTGTAAATTTGCTATACAGGTAAAATGTGTATTGCTACTATGTACAGTGTTGTGAATAGGTTTATAGACTGAAGTTTTAAAAATATTATATTTATATTCTTCCCTCATTTTCAGATTTTACACAATGAATATTTTTTCTCTAAATGAGAGAATATATGTATGAAATATTTTCATAGTTTGAATTAAAATTATCTTATGAAAAAATATACTATAACTATCAAAAAGCAAACAAACAAACAACCTAATGTGAGGAAATATGCTTTTCATAGTTTTTGGCAACAGCAAAAAGTGTATCTCTCAAGTATGGCAAATAAGCCAAATCATGGAAAACAGCATAATATTTGAAAAAATAAAATTACAGTGCCCACCCCTCTGTTAGGTTAAATGAGATTCTTTTCATCTATGGGTCATCAAAATATATGATGACAGGTAATTTTAGCTACTTATCCATTACTTCCCTTCATTAAACAACTCTACAAGTTCTATGCACCTCTTTCCAGTATCTGGGCAGACACATAATTGGTTTCCCTGGACATCTGTTGTAGTGTGCCTTGAAAATTTTGCTCTGTATAACTACATGTCATATGAACAATTCCTATTTCAGTGTTACTTCTCTTTGGTTATTAAAGTTACTTCTCTATTTTTTAACATATTCCCTCCAGGGGTTTCCTCCAGAAGTACAAAACTTCAAACATCCTTCACTGGAGATAATTTAGGGCTACAAACAAGCAAATATTTCTGAAATGGAAACTGAAGGTGAACTGCTTAAGTCTCAACTCTGAATTTTCTTTTTCAGGGACTATGCAATAATAGGTTTATTTGAATAGATAATACTTCATCAAATTAATTGACAAAGCATTTTCTAATTTAAAAGCTGGAACATGTAATAATCAACAAAACTCAGAAAATATCAAAGCAGGAAGACATCCTTTAAGAATCCTACCTGTGAAAGAAAAAAAAAAAGAGAGAAATTTTACTAAGGAAAGAAACTAAAATAAATAAGGCAAGTCCCTACTCCTGTCATTTCCATTTAAAACATCTTTTCATTTTAGATATTTGTCAATTTCTTGCAATCTGGGATTCATTCTTATGTCTGTAGGAACTAAATGCATAATTTTATTTGGATTTCATTTTTGGAATTCCGGATCACTTAACATTAGGATTTTTCACTCCTTTCTATAGTTATCATAAAATGCATAAGTACAGTGAAACTGAAATTTGGAGATTAAAATTATCCAAAAGGTTAAAAAATATGTTCTATCACCCAGATTTAGATAGATTGCTCTGACAGCACCAGATCTTGCATTAAAAAGCTCTTCAGTGCAAACACAGCTGTCACTGTTTAGACACATCTTTGCAGCTGTAAACTTTCAGTTCTTATTAAATATCTAAACTGGCAGATGAAGTTCCGTGATTTAGATTTTGCAATAGAATACTGAATTTTCAAAGAACATCGCAACCAGCTTAGTTGATGAAAGCCTCTACTAGGAGAGTTATATGCAGGAAGTTGTACACATAATGAAAAAAAAAAAAAAAAAAAAAAAAAAAAGTACATCTTCTATTTTGTCCATTCACTCCATACATCTGTTCTCGAGAATTTTTTTTGCTAAGCACAGCTTCAGGAGATTGATAAGCACATTGAAAACAGATTGGAGAACAAGAGTTTATACAGTTTCTGTAGAAGTAGTCCAAATCAAAACCAGAAGTATCTAAAACTTTTTGATGTGTGTAGGCCATAAAGGCAAAGTCCAATACAATTAAGCATTTTAAGTCTGGTACAACTTGATAATTAGCAGGCTGAGGAGAGAAACCTAATTTCAAAGTCTTATTACTGATGTGTAAAATCAACTCTACAGAAACATTGTATTTATACATTAAGTGTACACATACACAAAAGCTGCTGTTGAAGACTATGTTGTAATGTAGTGTGGAAATAGTGCTTCCAAAAACTAATATGGATACCTCTCAGTTCACCACCACAGCAAAAAAAACTTCTCTGTTTTTACATATCAAATGGATAGGTAGAAGCAAGAAGGGATTTGCATATTTTTCATCTGTATTTGTTAATTGATTAAAAAAAAAAATCTGTATCTTTTCAGTCAGCACTTAAACAAAGGAAAGATCGGGTTGTTACAGAGTTATCTGTAGGTCTGTCTGTGTCTGTGATATGACAGGGAGACAGCAGGCCCACCAGTCCCCCCCAAAAAAATGAGGAGGGTGGGGGGAGCATCAGCAGTTTATGGGCTGGTACCACCAAGTTCTGTGACTAATGGGGCATGGGTCCAATAGACCCATGGCCTAGGAAAGGGGAAAAGGGAAAAGGGGAAGGATAGGGAGATAGGAGCTCCGCCAAAAACAGAACAGCAGAAACAATCTGAGGAGGAATGTTAATTTACTAAATATGATACCAGAATGGAAGATAACAATATCATACAACATAATTGGAATTAAGGCTAATAAATAAAATGACAGATAGTGTCCAGAACTGAAGGCCTTACTCTGAAACTGAAGGCAAGACAGTTGAATGCTGCTGAGCAGCACAAAAAGAGAGAACTCTCATGACTTGAGAGCAGTTTTACCTTTCCCTCTGAATTCAGAGTACTATGAAGCATGTAGTTCTTCTCTTCTGAGAACCCGGAAAATTGGCAGTCCATGGAACTAGAACATTAAGTCCTTAACTTCCAGTG
>JAPSGF010000052.1:483649-494078 GCA_035772895.1 Perdix hodgsoniae
ACAAATACACAGTGTTTTCCATAAAAGACCACGAACTTCTGCTCTCTTAGAGATAAAAGTCTCCTCATTTATGGCAATAGGAGCAACAGTGGTGCTTTCAGGATTTTACTAACATAAGGAGAATTTATTTCTTGAAGAAATCTTGAAGCATCAGTATTCAATAATAATTTTTCTGTTTACTAAAATTGAGGCTTTCTAGTAGATTTTTGTAGGAAGATTATTATTTTTAAGAGAATAAGGATAATTGCGCTTAGTACCTATCTGAGGGTTGAGTAAAGCACATGATCTTATCATTTTAGGAAAAAAAAAAAAAAAAAAAAAAAAAAAAAAAAAGGAAGAAAAGAAAGATAAGAGAATTTTAGAAAAGGAGATATATAAAGGTAGTAGATAAGGGAAATGGTAAAATAGAAATTTAACACAGGATTTTGTGTAACATTCCGCAGTGATTCCTAGGAAGATTTCCTGGTGACTGACATTTGTAAAGTTCAGGTAAAAAATCTGCAAAAGTGTCTGATGTCTTGAATGCAGTTAGGTGCTTATTTATTTTTTCAAATTCAGCAAATGATCCTCCATTGCTGAAAACTAATTTTAAATAGTTCAACAGATCCTGTGCTTGCTAAATTATCCAGTCAGCTTCTTACTAAAAGAGGAAATGCATACTATTTTCTCATATATGGAATTAAGTACTACTTTAAATATATATACTAGTAAAGAGTCATTCTATACAAAGTTCTCTTCAGCTTACAGTAACACTGAAAAAATAAAATGAGGAGCAAAGGCTCATAAGCTCAATATATTCTTACAAACTAGGAGTGTGTTAGATTTGCCTTGTTAAATATTTCTTAAGCAATTTTTAATTGAGAACATATGTTGAACATCACATAGCAATGTGTGCAGAGCACTTCACATCCATCGTAGCCTCCTGAAGCTAATCTCTCTTTAATGTGGTTGCTTTCTTTGCATTGCTGCAGGGTTTGTTTCTGTTTACTGTCTTCCAAAAGGAAGGGGAAAAATTTAAGTTAGCTGTCAGTGAGAACAGGCTTATTTTACAAAGATTTTAATTCTATTAATCTTTTGACAGCCTATCTGCTAAGAAATCATTATTATCAGGGACAATGATGTGCACATAAAGAAAATGTCAAATTCTGCTTCTTTCAAGGCAAATTGCCTACTTTGAACATGTAGAAATGTAATGCCAGATCTCTCAGGAATTTTACCATTCTTTTGATTTTGTTTTACTGCAGAAAATATAAAAGTGCACAGTTTTATCTGATATATTTTTTTCCTCCAGTAATACCAAACTTTTCTGTTAACACAAAATTTAGCTACTTACTTTTTTTGACTTTATGACACCATAAATAGAAATACGTTTGTATTGTCTATTCAACTTTATATTAACTTATACCATTGTTGTGCAGATTAGTCAAATGGCTTATTCATATCACTACCTTGTTTGGAAAAAAAAAAAAAAAAAAAAGGAAAAAGCGAAACATTGTCAATTCTTTTTCTTCTATATACAGTACGTTTGAGATGTATATATATATTAAAAAAAATAACATGTTAAGATTTTTATATGAAGTGCTATCTTCTATTTTCTGTCTGAGATTTCTTAGAAAAATCAACACAGGATATGGTGCAAAAAATTGTACGTTTTCTAAGTTAAGGGATAGAATAAATATGCTTACAAAAGCCAACATGTGAGGAAATGTTCAGATAGAAAATAGCTTTATTCTAGTCTAATTATTTTTTATTTAGCTTGGGGGAGAGGAGATTGTCACGGTAGATGAGACATTTCAGAGAGTCTACAAAAGTGTTTCCAAACTAGGAAAGAGGGAGACTTTAAAAAGACCAAGCGATAAGGCCATCTTATAATTGACATTGCATCTTTTGTTTAGAAAACTTTGAGAGTGCTAAATGAATTTATTAGTTGTAGGGAGAAGTATCTAAAGAACTTAGAAATTCAGGAGTTCTGATTCAAACCAGTTGCTGGGAAGCAGCTACACAATAAGCACAGAAAACTTTCTGCCTCAGACAGACTCCAAAATGATCAAGTAGTCAGGCTGCCAGGAAGTAAAGGAAATGAAATAAGTTTTCACTGTCAGACAGAATTTACTGAAATGAGCAAATGTGTGATTTCAATAAACTGACGTTTTCTGACAGGCCAAACTACATTGAAAATCTCCCGATCAGACACACAAAATAACATACAATAAAATGCTGACCCATTCTAAAACACAGGTAAAAAACTCCTAGATATTCAGAATGAGAAACAATGTTTTAAAAATTATGTAATGCTGAAAATGTTCTTCAGATGAGTCCAGGTGATATCCCAGAATCAGAGTTTATGCACAGACTCTAAGCAGCTGTCAAAAAAAATTGCTTTTTATGTGTTGTGTCTGGGTATTTCAATACATGATATTGGGTACTGGTACTTCAGCTGGGCAATGGACTGGACAAGAAATGAAAAGCAAGAAGAGCTCCACTTTGCAGAAATTATTTCACTTCAAAAAGGTACTTATATACCTTATTAATCAGAAACAAACAAATAAAAACTAAACTAAACTTAAAAAAAAAATAGATATCCTCTTTTATACTCAATTTATTTTGAAGCAGGACCATCATTTTTCTTTCCTTTATAGGGATTGTGAGTACTATTGAAAGCTCCATATAAATATTTAATATGCTATAGAGCAGGTCAGAATTATTTTTCCTGTTTACTCTTAGCAGCATTACTGATGCTGCTTGTATCACAAGCTGCAAGCACTGTTGACAGAATAGCAGATTTTGAGGAGTCTGTTGGGTTTTCATGCGTGTGATAGTTCACATTTTTTTCATTTTCTTAATTTTTGTTAAGAGGAGCAGGAATTCTATCATGAAAATGTAACGTCTACCATGAAAGTAGAGATTGCTGATACTGCTCGTGATTTATTGCTCCAATTCACTATTCTAGTCTATCTACAGCATGACAGCAATTGACATCATTTGAGGTAAAGAAGAAATTTGTTAATTTCAGTGTAAGCAGTTCTGACTGCATAGAGAATATGAGAATAATTTTGTCATTGCTATGCCTGCCTTAGTTTTTCTTTCTCTCTACAACTGTGAAAGGGAAAGAGAGATAATTAACATTTTATTCTGTGATGGGAGGGTGTAGATATCTATTTCACTGTATACAAGACTTTTAGAAATTGAATAGTAATTTCTAACTGAGAAAATGTTCTTTGCTGAGGAAAATTGAATCTTCAAATACAGATATTTGCTTGAAACAGTGAATACCTCCCTGGAAGGAGAACCAGAAAAAATGATGTGAATGGAAGTACTATTAAAGAAGAGAGGAGGTGGAAGACTAAATTACAGCTCTTTGGATGTGAAGCTAATTTAAGAGGTCCTTGCTCCCCTTGCAAATACACGCACCTTAACCCCCTACTGCTTGTTCTCATTCAGTGCACTCTCTTTTGTGATACCAAAAGCAGTTGTAAAGCCATGATATGTAATAGATCACTGAAACATACTGTGTTATCTAAAAAAGTCTCCAAGGTTTGTAATTCACATCTATGATTCAGCTTACAGCACAGCATTACAAGCAGTTACACAGCCACTTTGAAGAAGTGATAAATGTTATTGCTGGGGCAGGAATGAATGAATGGTATTAGATAAGTGATCTTTTAAACCATCTTTCTCACTGAGGAGTACATGGAACTGCACACAAAATCCATGGAGAAAGAAAAGATTTATAGGTGTTGTTATTTTGCATAGTGTGTTCTTTCATTAGTATAGCCTGAGTATTCTAACTTCAGGACTTCAGTTTAATGCTAGTGATACATTGAAAACCGCCATAATTCTTAGAAAAATCTCAAAAAATTGCTGCTTTTACTCACTGCTACTGGGATGTAGCTAGTATTTCCTTTACTTCTATCAAAGGAGAGACAATGAAACAACAGGATACAATTACGTTAAAGATGGAGTTTAGCTATGCACAGAGCGCTGCAATAGCTCTATTTCTCCACTGGCTAAATTTTTTGAGTGAAATCTTGCAACAGCATGCAGTCTTAATAGACACTGCCATCATTTGCATATATTAATAAATATTCATTTAAAATGTTTATTCTATGCTAGTCTTGACCTATGTTATAATCATAGTTTTCATAATGCTCTCCTTCACTTTTCCAGAAATCTGAACAGCCGATTTATAGCAATACACATAATTTTTTAACTTGTTTCAGTAAAAATCATAAGTGATGCTGTTAGAATATAAACTTATTATATTGTCCTAGAGAATACAAGGAAGATAAATGCACTGAAAAAATAATGTGAGTTGAAGCCTCCCTGTCATTCTGTTTTTTCCTGAAAACTGGTTAAATGGCCAAGCTCAGAAGCTGGCAATCAGTTGAACAAAGTATAATAGGAGGACAGTAAGCAGCTTATTCAAGCAGACAATACTGAGTCTGGCGCTATTTAACATCTTCATTAATGATCTGGATGATGGGGTAAAGCGTAACCTAAGCCAGGTTGTAAATGGAAAAGAACTGGGAGGAGTAGCTGATATTCCAGGGGGCTTTGCTTCCATCCAGAGGGACTTTGGCAAGATGGAGAAATGGGTAGATGAGAACCACAAGAAACTCAGTGGAGGGAAGTAGAATGTCCTACATGTGGGAAAGAACAATCTCAGGCAGCAGTACATTCTGGAAACAACCCAATTACAAAGCAGTTTGGAAGAAAAGGATCTAGGAGTCATAGTGAACATCAATTTGAGCATGAGTCAGCAACAGGTCTTTGCCTCTAAGAAGATTAACAATGTTCCTTGGCTTCATTATGCAAAGTATCATCAGGATATCCTTTTCTACTGTGTGACTGAGACATGCCAGAGATATTCAAAAGCTGTCCAAAAATAATAGAGCAACCTACTCTAGGTGTTCCTTCTCAAGCAGAGGGGTTGGACTAGATGTCCCTTCTAAACTTGAACATTCCATGTTTCAGTGATTTTCTCTATTCTTTTCTGCAGGAAAATGTTCTGAATGTGTGAATTGTGCTTGCTTGATTTTTTTTTTTTTTTTTAATCACAAATTCCCTTTTTGCAAGTTAATTTCATAGTATCATAGAATCATATAATAATTTAGATTAGAAAAGGTGTATCAGATAATCAAATCCAACAGTTAATTAACATTACCAATTCCACAATTAAATGTCTCCAAGTACCACATCCACACATCTCAAATACCTGCAGACATAATGATTCTGACATTCCCCTAGCAGACAATTTCAATGCCTAAACAATCTTTCTGTACAGAAAGAGTGAGATTAGACTAACAGGTTTGTAGTTCCCTGGATCCTTCTTCTTGCCCTTCTTGTAGATAAGCACCATGTTTTCCAGCCTCAAGTCTACTAGGGCCTCCCAGTTAACCAGACTGCTCTCATTACTGTGTTTTCCCTCATGCCCAATAAAGGGCTGAGATTCTCCTTTCTTGTGAATTTATTAAAATGACTTTTTTATCTTTGCTGAACTAGTCAAGTTGTTGCTGAGCTTTGATCTTTCTAATTTTCTTCTTACATAACCTCATAATGTCTTTATATTCCTCCTGAGTATTTGACTTCTACCAAGCTATGAAGCCTCTTTTTCTTCCTGAGTTCCTGAAAAAGGTCTCTATAAAGCCAGGCTGATCTTGTTCCCCACTGCTTCATCTTTTGGAACATAGGGACAGTCTACTTCTGTTCCTTCAAGACTTCACTCCTGAAGAATGTTTATCCGTATTGGACACTGTGACTTTTTACAACTTTATTTCAAGAGTGGCTGTCGAATGGGTCCCTAAATAGGCCAAAATCTGCCCTCTGAAAATCCAAAGTAGCAGGTCCACTGACTGTTCTCCTTGCTTCCCCAGAAATGAGAACTGTATCACCTGACAATTCCTATGTCTGAGGCAACCTCCAACAAGCAACATATCGAGTGAGGCACCTTCCCTAATTTTTTCCCTTACCAACCATTTCAGGCAGTTATCTGCCACAAATTCCAGGAGTTTCCTTGTCCAGTTTCCTTTCCACAATATTATATTTCCAGCAGGCGGAAGTTGTAGTTCTCCATGAGAGCAATTGCATCAGCTCTTGCTCACCCCTACCTTACTGATTCTGTGGGAAGAGGGGGAAAGATGCTGAGCCAGCACTGCTCAGCAATAAAAAAACACTGCTATAATGTCAGTGTAGTTCTTGCTACAAGTGCTGAGTATAACACTGTATGGGCTGCTGTGGGGAAAGTTAACTCCATCTCAGCCAGACCTAGTGTAGACCCTACTAAAACCGACTTACTGTCTGGTATTATTTTGTGCTGCAAATCACAATTTCAAATGTTTGTGTACTTGATACTACCGCTTTAAATCTTTAGTCTTAATAATACTAAAATTGTGGGTTCACATGATAGCCACCTGCAGGGTCAGTCCTAGTACCCTATCCCAAATTCCTTTCCATTTTAAAAACTCCATACTGTATGTACAGTCTATAGTGTTCATCAGTAACATAACAGTACAGATTTTCAGTTATCTCCATAGCCTTTTAAAAGACCAGACATGCAACAGTACTATGAAGACTGGAAGGAGAAATTGGATCTTTTTTTTTCAGTTGCACTAGACTTGTCAAACCTCACACTTAACTTCTAAATCACTTGCTGAGCAACTGTACGGTAGATTTTTGATTGTGGAGGATTCCTCATACAACAAGTTTTATAATATTGGTCCCCAGTAAAACTTTATTTAAGAGTGTACAATGGTTAGTGACTAATGAAACATACTGATGTGTTTTCATTTTTGTTTGAGTGGGACAGATAGAGAATTGTAAGTGTAGAAAGAACTTTTACAATGACTTCTTATCCTGAATAACCTCATATCATCCCCATTAAAATCAATCTACTAGAAGTAAAGTGCTAATATGCTAATCATGTGCAATATTTGTAGAATTTAGTCCTAGATTAATAAAATGAAAGCCATCAGATGTAACTGCTCCATATCTGTGCTTCCTGGCAAAACAAAATATGAAAACTAACTGCAGGCCTGTTTGTAACTACCAGACTAAATAACTGTGACTTTTTAGAGCATAACTCCTTGTGTGTTATCCTGTAACGCCAGATTGTTATTTTTATTGTTTTTACTTGTTCACCTGCTAAATTATTTCATCAGTAATCTGATCCAAGTTTTCAGGATCTATTCAACATTTATAATGAATGTTACATCATTTGAATGAAGTGACAGTTTGTCACGCTTTTGGTTTGCCTTTGACATTACAGAATATGTTAGGCTGATTTTCACGTTCAAGCCTACTTGTTGGGTTTGGCTGGAACAGAACATCAACACTGTAAATGCAGCAAAGTATGTTATGAAAAAAAAAGTCATAAAAACAACTTGGGAATAGATAATTTGGCTACTAATTCTGTTGCCTGTATAGAAAACTAGGTACCAGGTAATTGTGTAGATCTTTGTTAAGATACCATAAAACTTTTTTTGTTTGTTTCAACTTCAACAGCTGTTAAGAGCTTCTCTACTTGTACAAAAAGAAATGTATTTTCTCATTCTCTGCAAGAAAAAAATGTTGATGTGATTTTGGACTTTACTTGCTATGTGCCATGAAAAATGTAAGTCTTCATCTGAAGCATGAAATATCTATTTGTTTCTGCTGTACAACTAAATAAACTTTCCATGTATAGGTGATTTCATGTTTAAATTTGATTAATTTTATGGAATAATGTAACATTTACATTCAGCTCATTTATAGAGTAAAAGAGGGCTAAGGATACTTAGAAGGTGGATCAAGGAAGACCTTTTGAAGAGTAAAAATTTAACTCTATTTCCAGTAGGGTACTCTCCAAACTATTAGTTTCACACAGAACCAAGTGGCATACTTCAGAGCCTGCAGAAATGAATTAGGAAGGTTAGGTTTCAAAAGTTCACAACAGTACTGAATGTATTAACAACTACAAAACATTACTGGGATTAATCAACAAAGACTGCAATGGTTACATGGTTAAGGAAGAGAAATAAAATAGAAACCATACTTTCCCTTCCCCACCCCCCAATAAGTTTTTGTCTTTAAACACTCTTTTTAAGTTTCTTGCTAACCCATTTTACCTTTAGTGTGTACTTCAACGGAGAACAACGTAAGACAGAAAATATGTATTTATTCCTAACCTGTACTTATAATCTCCAGTTTGCAGGCATTGTCACAAATAAACCTTTTACTTCTAAAGAGAGGAGATGGATTCCATGACATCATGTTTTATTCATCAGTTTTGAATATATATGTATATAATACATATATAACCTGAGCAAAATACCTTACAGTGTTTTTAAAGAATACTGGGTACTGCCCAGTGGAACATATTCAGAGAATTCTCCGGGAAAAAGTCAAGACAGAAAACCTTCCTGTTTTTATGTATAGATGATGTTTCAGGTGTGCAAATATCAAATAATTTAGCAGTGCAGTCCTAGTTCTTCATGCACTGAAGCATGTTAACTTCTTGACATTTCTTTGTAGTAACCAAATTTCCTGGAATGAAAATTCATGCATAAAACTGGGGATAGTTCAGTTTAGAGCCTCTCCAGAAAGACAGAATGGATTAAGATGCTATCTGAAAAGGCCTAATTTCTTCCATTCTTCATATTCTCCCAAAACATTCCTCTAACCAATCTGCCACATCACACTACAAGTCTACTCAAAATGATACCAACACATCAGTTTTAACCTTAGCAAAATATCAGACACTACATTAAAAATGACCACATTTTCAGCCCCAACTATTACATAATGACACCTGGGCATGAGTGAACATATAATATTAGCATGGACACATTTCCAACAGGAAACCAGATTTGTGGGACAGAGGATCTTAGACTTGCAGAGAAATCGTAGTGTGCTACTTAACCTCAAAACTAAAAGTGATCATAGCCATTTACATTTAATAGTGCAGACATAGCATAAGTGACTAAATACCTAGTCCAGATTCCAAAATACATCATATTCTTCTTAACTGAGTAATTTAACAGTAGATACCAGACATCTAGTCATCCTTATTAAGTGTCGGACACTATTTATAAAAGAGTAATTAAAAGCAGATTGAACGTTATTCAGAAAATAAGTGGCTATGTGGAAGTGGATATTTCAGTAATTATTATTATTATTATTATTATTATTACTATTATTTCCCCAACTGTTCAAATAAGCTTGGATTTTAGCTCTAAGAACACCTGAAATTTTATTCTATACAATTTCAATTCCACTATGCATTTCATACAAGACAACAAAATAAATTCAGAATAATGTATGTTAATACTAGAATCTAAGAAAATGAAGTTATGATAACTCATTACGTGATTTTGAGAAACTTATGTGGTCTATGAAAGGTTGATACACTGTCCAGCTAACATTACAGGACAATAAATACCTGGATAAGACATACCACTGTTATGCATACCAGAAGAATCCTTAATTGACTCTCCTATACAGATAAAACAATTTCACTAAACAGAATGAACAGCAGATAATGATGGGTTTAGAGCAAGGAATTTTTAATTCTTTATTATTAATTCTTTCACACCTAAAATACTATGTTTTTCAAGGCTGTACATTAGTTTTTGCTGCCTATTAGTTGACAGACAAAGGACTTCTATGCAGTAGTTTTAAGAAATTTAAACTCCAGTACTGAAAGGACTTACATATATGCTTAATTGTAGGCCAGACGCTTTCAGGCTTCCATGGCCTGATGCTTTCTGAATGAAACGTGATGCTCTATTGAGACTATGCTGCAGTAGAGCTGATTTGTTTAAGGAAAAGCCCCTGATAATCTTGGACTATGTCTAATATTTAGACTGGCCTATTCCGAAGTACATGACTATAATTGTGTGGCTTTCTTTGTGCCAGGTAGACATAACGTTCACATACTATGAATAGAAGAAAGAATCTGGTAGAAGCAGAGTGAGATAAATCTTGAAAACTTCTGAATATTTCTACGTTTAACTGGAATATTTGAGAATGACTACATATTACAGACAGCCAGTGCTTTGGAGAACAAATATATTTTATAATATGAGCCTTTGTTTGTTATGTACATAATTATTTAAGCTTGAAAAAAAAACAAAAAACAAACAAACATAGAATATGGGTCTTCCTCTATGCTTGTGGTATCCATATGTGTAATAGTATAAAAGAGCCTTAGAAACAAGCCCTGTGGATTGTGGATTATAACTAGAGTAGTAGTAATACCATTATTTTGTGGCATATGTAGGATACAAAATTTGAAAAACAGTACACGAAAAATTGTACAAAAATTGTACACAAATTCTTTTTTTATCTGTATCTGTATTGAGATCTCTCATCATTTTTTTACATATATATATTTTATATATATATATATATATATATGCATGAAGTGCTTTTATTCACTCTTTTGTCCTTACTA
>JAPSGF010000052.1:494178-504786 GCA_035772895.1 Perdix hodgsoniae
ATATATATATATATATATATATATATATATATATATATATATATAATGTTACTATCCCAAGAAGGTGGCACTCTGGGAAAATGTATTTATGAAAAGTTAAAAATGTCACACAACAGAAAGAAGAGTAAGGACAAAAGAGTGAATAAAAGCACTTCATGCACCAAAACCAGAGAAGAGAAAGAGGTTCTGCAAGTGCTGAAGGTGATTCCCCTGCAACATATGGAGACACCTCACTGGAACAAAAATTTCCCTACAACCCATAAGGATCATAATACAATCTCTTCACTGCAGTCCATGAAGAGTCCATGCAGTCTCCTCTTCAGCCCATGAAGAAACTCACCATGGAGAAGATGAATATTTTCTAAATGTTTAACAGCTTATGGAGAGCCCATACTGGAACAGGATCGCCAGCCTAGGTAGAGGAGCAAAAGATTTAAGCTGATCCAGGGAGAAAGCAGGAAGTTGGAGGTACAGTAGGAAAAACATGTGAATCTTCTCTTGTTTTTCAGTATCCAAATCTACCTTAATGTGTTTTTAATCCCTGTCTTTGTATTTACTCATGAGTTTAATCTTATTATCTCCACCTATCCTGCTGAGTGTGAAGACTAAGAGAGTGGCTGGATGGCAGCTGATCAAGGTCAACTCACCAGATATCAGTATAGCAACTAACAAAACTAGTTTTAAGGCAGTATAGAACAGAGATTTTGAGTGTGCACAAGAGTAGATAAGCAAATTTCTAACTGTCACTAAAGCCAGTAACCTCTTATGGATGAGGTAGTGAAGAAAATGTGCAAGATATTTAGATGAACCACGAGGACAGAACAGCAATCAGAGGAAAAATTTTGATGACATAAAGGGCTGATATGGGACATGATGTTTTATGTGCATTCCTAGAACTAATGCTGCCATCTTCCGTAGCTTTTTTTTTTTTTCTTTTAATTAAGGTAAGCATATGGAAATTGAATGTCTGAAAGGAGAGGTTTTTGAGCAATCCAATTTCAAATAAATTAGAAAATATAGCCTCACATGGTTTAAATGAAATTACCTAGGAATTAAGTTAGAAAAATTCCAAATTATGCAATCCAATAATGGAAGACAAATATTCATACTTGCTTTCTAAGTGAAGTTTTCTAGTTGACTGAAACAAGCTTTCCAATCCCTGCCGCACTGAACAAACACTGTGTTTCCTAGCTCTGTTCTAACATGACTAGATAATGACTCAGTTTTATTCTCTGATTAATCCTAGTTTCCCAAGAAAGGAAGCCCAAAGTTAGGAGCCATCTGTCCTTTGAAATAAGCCAGCAGAAAGCTGAAGAAAGTAATTTTTTTTTTTTTTTTGTCAATTAAAAGTAACTAAAACCGATCAAAAGTGTTAGCTTCGTTTGAACTCTACAATACTTAATTTTAAACAAAACAAAACAAAAGGGGCTATTTTAAAATAAGACCTGAAATATGACCAGGGTATTTGGTTAAATTTCATAGTAACATTTAAGTTGTTATAGTCATTTCTTATTCATGAGAATTATTGACAGGAAGCTCAGTCAATAAAAGAGTGTAGGTTGCTCTGTAAGTTATGCTTCCTATTTATTTCCATGAAAATTACAACAGATAGACTGCAATTACACTATTTGATCGAGCAAATTCCAACCCACAAAACACTTTTTTTCAAAGAAGTCAACACCATTAACTGATTCACTTGGATGAGTTGATCAGATATTCTTCATTTCATGGTAGGACAGCTGCGCATAGCTGTCCAAAACATGGCTTGTCTTTCACATTACCGTTGCCACTGCTGAAACTCATCACCCACCACGTCACTGTGCTCACATCCACTGTTTGGTCTCCATAAACCTTTAGAACATTCAACAAGCATCAATTAATGTGAATAAGTCTAATTTTTTTCTTCATGGAGGAATTCAATTACATACCTTTGCTCTACATGTACTTTCATGTCAGACTGCATTTGGTCAGACTATCCCTTTTCTTCCATATATCATAAGGCAATAAAATATTAATGAGATATTGCTAGGAAGGTTCAGCTTCTACTCCCATACCACCATCATCTGCCTCTGATATCATGGGCCAACATGATAAGATAGGAAGGATTACTTCTGGAGCTATAGAATATATTTGCCGAGAGACTGCTGATGACTTTTCATTCAAGAAATGTCAGAAAGTAAGTGAAACAGTGAAAGAACAAACAATTCACATTTTAAACATATTGAAAATTAAAAAGAAGGCCAGTCTAAACCAACTGATGGGGCAGAGGAAAGACAGTTAATAAATGAGTAAAAGTTTGTCATGGAGTTCACTAGATTAATCTATGCCCTTGACAGGGGGCAGTAGGCCCCTGCCCCCATCCCTACCCCCCCATCCCCTGTCCCCACAAAATGGAAAGGAAAAGGGAAAAGGGACAGAGAGATGGGAGCTGGGCTCAAGGAAGGAAAAAAGAACAACAAAAGAGTGGCAATGATCTATGGAGGAAAATTTATTTTACTAACTATGATATCGGAATGGAGGATAACACAATATAATACAATCTAATTGAAATTGGGACTAATAAATAAAATAAAATAGGAGAGTGAGAGAGATCCTGAGACCGAGTCAAACCTGAAAAGCTTGGTACGGCTAGAAAGCACCCTCCAATACCTAATGCAAGGCAGTAAGAGGCCGCCCAATCAGGAAGGGTCAGATCCCAGCTGAAACAGAGAGATACACTGACAAGTTAGAGGACTGAGCAATCACCAACAGTGTGAGAATTAACAAGTGCTGGATTCTGCACGTGGGAGAGCAGAGATCTTGGGTTTCTGGTTGACAGCAAGATGAATCTGAGTCAGGAGTGTGCCCTGACAGACAAAACGGACAACCATAAAATGGCTGTCCAGCCCTGCTAGCTGATTGAGAGAAAAGACTGTCCCACTCTGCTCTGCAGTGCTGCAGTCGCACCTCAAGTTATGCGTAGTTTTGGATGCCACAATAAAAGAAATACATAAAACTATTAGAGAGTGAAGGGTCTAGAGGGCAATATATATGAAAAACATTTGAAGTCACTTGTTTTATTCAGCCTAAAGAAGAGGAGATTGAAGGGTGACCTCATTACAGTCTATAGCTTTCTCATGAGGCGGAGCAGCAGGGCCACCAGTCTGCTGGAGTTCAAGAGGCATTTGGACAATGCTCTCAGAAATATGTTTTGAATTTTGAGTAGTCCTGTGTGGAGCAAGGAGTTGGAATCTGTGTTACTTGTGGATCCCTCCAAACTAAGGATATTGATTGTATGATTCTATAAAAACATAAGGCATGGAAAAAATGGACTCCAGTATTCCAAACAATACAGAAATAAGTAATCTAATAAATATCCAATGATTGTAAGAACTCTTTCACCCAAAGCCACACTGCAGCTGCCTTACTATTCAGTAAAACTCAGCGCTTCTTCCTATTTTTAAAATTATTTTCTTATTCTTATTCCTGTGCAAGTCTTGAATTTCAAGATCTTTGTTGTCAGCAGCAATTCAGCATACACATAACTGTATTCTGCACGAATAAGTGATGAGTGCAATCACTTAAATTTGTAAATTCATCTGAAATTTTGTTATCTTCAGATGGGATATTAGCAGCATAATTATTTTAAAATATATGTATGCTATAGATGTAGAGAGCTTTAGTGAATGCCATTCCCTAAAAACAAACAAACAAAAACTATTAAAATTGAATCATTTTTAACAATATAAATACATATTCTATATATATATAATCACCAGCCTAAAACTTCTGTTTAAGTTGGGAAAAGATATACTGAGTTACAAGAAAGGAAAAATAATATTTTCCTGCCTACTGGAGACATCAGGAACTATGTTCCTATTTCAGGATTCAGATGAGCATTCCATGACAGCAGATTATCTAGTGATAAATACAGCTATGAATTTAAGGTATAATTCAGAAAAGCCTACTAATCCTGTGGATTTAAACATGCATTGTAATACTTTGCTGAATTGGGCTAATTTTCTCTAAAGAGGCTCTAATTTGAAACTGATTTGAAATGTTTCTATTTTTCTCAAGAAATATTGTTTCTCTTCTATAGAATAGTGGTCAAAATTCTGCATTGTGTGGCATATGCAATCAGGATTTTATGAGGTTGTTTTGAGCCTTTGAAATATTAGTTGCTAGATATAGAAATTAAAATAACCAGAGAGTTAATATATCAGCTTGCATCTGTATACCATCAACAGTTTTGCTATTGAATAATAAAGAAGAAAGCTCACTTAACACTTCTCCTGGATTTTAAAACATAGTCTGATGAGAACTACTTTTTTTTTTTTTTTTTTTTTTTAAACCAGGATTCCTTTTCTCCACAGTCTGAGATAAAGTACTTCATTTTGAAATTGCAACTTCAAAAAAAAAAAAAAATCATTCCACGTTCCTCCATTATTAAGAAGGATTAAAACCTACGAAATGAAGTAGTCTACTAAATGTACCACTGATCTCCTAAGCTAGCTGGGGAATATGCCTATTGTCATCCTCTCATCCTTAGTTCTGAGTGTATAAAAGTATTTAGCATAAGTAACATGTATTAAAATGTCAATAAACTGTCTGTGGTATTTGAGACATACTTAGCATTTTTATTGAGCTCTTGTGTTAGCATTTTTGGAAATAGACTTTCATTAATTACCAATTTAAATCCATATGTTGATATCACAGGTTACTATTAAATGGGTCATTTCAACAGTAATAGTTCTTTCCATGAGCAATACTTCAATTTCAGCAGATTTATCTGTTAGTAATAAGAGCATGCATGTACCCCAAACTATTTATCATGGTAACTAGATAGATTTAAACATCTACATGGTAGTGTTCCTGCTAAAAGACAATATTCTGCTTCACTTTTCTTTCCAATAACACTTCCATTTCCTGTAATTTAGCTTGATTAAGAGAAACTCTTTATTTACCTATCAGAGAAAATACAGTAATTTTAGATGTCAAGTACAACCTGGGAGATATAATTGCTAAAATCTCAATTTACTTCTTTGAGGGTTTTATGTTGAAATCATTTGATATTATTCAATAATTAGCATATTATATCAAAGGCCTACTTTAGCCAAAGAGTTGTGAGCTTTTCTATTACAAATTGCACCATTAAAGATTTTAATTGAGCCTGAGCAAATTTAGTTTATACTAATGCAAAAGCAAAATTTGTGTAGGCTGCAACTTTTAACCCAAAACAATAACAAAAGTTCAGAGTCAATGACTTATAAGAATAAGCAGAAGCCAAAGCATTTGAAGATATTAAACATAATTTGAAAAGTAATATTTCTGAATTTTAGATGGAAAATTGAAACAGTATAAACTGATGTTGATTTAAATAAAATGTATTTTTTGGTGGGAAGAACTAGTTCCAACAAGTAACACATATTCACTCATGAAAAGTCAAAGCTTCACATGAAATTTCTGAGAAAAATAAATCTTAATATTTTATGGTACCCAGATCTAGAAAATTTGCTCCAAGTCCTTTCTTTCTCTTTGGCTAACTGTGATGATTCCAGAAATTGCTAATACTAGAAAGATGGTATAGGAAAGGACGTTTAATTGCTAGAAAAAATAATTAAATTCAATAAAGACTACTTTAGAAAGACCATGTTTGGATCATCATTAAATGAAAAGTCTTCTAAGCCTAACATGTAGCAGGGAGTTTAAAGTTTATTGGAATGGCTGCTATCACTGAATCACAGAATCACAGAATATTAGGGACTGGAAGGGACCCTGAAAGATCATTTAGTCATATTCCCCTGCTGGAGTGGGAACACCTAGATCAGGTCACACAGGAATGCATCCAGGTGGGTTTTGAATGTCTCCAGAGAAGGAGACTCCCTAACCTCTCAGGGCATCTTATTCCAGCACTCTATCACCTTCACTGTGAAGTAGTTTTTTTCTCATATTTATGTGAAGCCTTCTATGTTTCTGCTTGCACCTATTGCCCCTTGTCCTATCACTGGATGTCACTGAGAAGAGCCTGGCTCCATCCTCCTGACAATCATTTTTTACATATTTATAATTTTATATTTTATAATTAATGAGGTCACCCCTCGCTCTCCTTTTCTCCAAGCTAAAGAGACACAACCCCCTCACTTTTTCCTCATAAAGGAGATGCTCCAATCCCTGAATCACTTTTGTGGCTCTGTGTTGGACTCTCTCAAGGTGTTCCTTGTCCTTCTTGAACTGAGGGTCCCAGAACTGGACACAATACTCCAGATGCAGTCTCACCAGGGCAGAGTAGAGGGGGAGGAGAACCACTCTCAACCTAATAACCACACGCCTTCTAATACACCTCAGGATGCCAGGTCATCCTGCAGTCCACCAGGACCCCCAGGTCCTTTTCCCCTGCGCTGCTCTCCAGCAGGTCAGTTCCCAACCTATACTGGTAAATGAAGTTGTTCTTGCCCTTGTTGTATTTAATTAAATTTCTCCCCACCCAACTCTCCAGCCTATCCAGGTCTTGCTGGTTGGCAGCACAGCCTTCTAGTGTGTCAGCCACACCTCCAAGTTTTGTGTTATCAGCAAACTTGCTCACAGTGCACTCTATTCCATCATCCAAGTTGTTGATTAATATGTTGAATAGCACTGGTCCCAGTACCGATCCCCGAGAGACTCCACTAGATACAGGCCTCAAACTAGACTCCATCTCATTGACCACAACTCTCTGGCTTCTTTCCTTTAGCCTGTTCACAATCCACCTCACTACCCAATTGTCCAGACCACACTTCCTCAGTTTAGCTGCGAAGATACTGTGGGAAATGGCCTCAAATGTTTTTCTGAAATCAAGATACGTATCATATAATAATCAAGATATATAATATTTTGTAATGAATCACAGAATCAAAGGAGTTGAAAGGGACCTCCAGAGATCATCGAGTCCAACCCCCTGACAAAGCAGGTTCCCTACACCAGGTCGCACAAGTAGGTGTCCAGGCAAGTCTGGAATATCTCCAGAGGAGGAGACTCCACAACCTCCCAGGGCAGCCTGTTACAGCACTCCATCACCCTCACCATAAAGAAATTCTTGCACACATTTGTGCAGAACTTCCTATGCTGCAGTTTCTGGCCATTTTCCCTTGTCCTGTCTCCACACACTGCTGAAAACAGTCTGGCCTTAGATATTTATAGAACTGGATCAGTCCCCTCTCAGTCTTCTCTTCTCAAGGTTAAACAGACCCAGTTCACTTGGCCTTTCTTCATAGGGGAGATGCTCCAGGCCCTTCACCATCTTTGTGGCCCTCCGCTGGACTCTTCCCAAGAGATCCCTGTCCTTTTTGTACTGGGGAGCCCAGAACTGGACACAGTACTCTAGATGAGGCCTTACCAGGGCAGAGTAGAGGAGGAGGATCATCTCCCTCGACCTGCTGGCCACGTTCTTTTTAATGCACTTCAGAATGCCATTGGCCCTTTTGGCCACAAGGGCACAATGAACATTGTCTTTGTTTCACCAGACACAGGGAGTGTTTTTTTGTTTCCTTTTAGAACTAATTCTAAAGAGTTTTCCAAAGATATAAGACTTTCCTAAAGATATAAGGTAGCACAAGCAGCAATTTCTGTATTAACATACACACAGATTTGAATTTTCACCAATAAAATGTATTAAAATTTTTGAATTAGCAGATGTGGTAAATGAAATATAATGTAAAAACATTTAGTTTATTTTTACAAACTTACAGGTCTTTTTTCTTATTTTGTCAGTGGAAATAAAAATGCTGTATTGTGCAACAATAGTTATTTAATGTTAAAAGAGGAATAGGGATAAATGATTGGTTATAAGGATACTGTCAGATTGAGTATCAGATGTGGTGTTTCAGGATTTTTGTGGCTCAGATTATCAACAAATAACAGAATCAATGGATGAGTATTGTCATGTCAAAGATGGTATTACATTTTTAAGAATAGAATATAATCTGACTGAAAGAACTGAAAGAAGAATCTCGCTAAATTCAAAAAGTGCTGGAAAAATGCAGTATTGAAAATTGCAAATGAAGGCACATGGGAAAATACAATTTTATCTTTTGATGGGCTGACAGTTTCATAGAATTTCATTAAATTATGGCACTCTTTGCTACAGACTATTTTGGATGCCAAAAGGAGGGGAGTCAACTCTTTGAAAGGGTAGACAATACCGGACAAACAGAAATGGTTTTAAGTTGAAGGGGGGAAGATTTAGGTTGGATGTGAGGGGGAAGTTCTTAGAGAGAGTGGTGTGGTGCTGGAACAGGCTGCCCAGAGAGGTTGTGGATGCCCCGTCCCTGGAGGTGTTCAAGGCCAGGTTGGATGGGGCCCAGGGCAGCCTTGTCTATTATTAAATGGGGAGGTTGGTGGCCCTGCCTGTGTCGGAGGAGGGGGTGAGGGGAAAGGGGTTGGAGCTTCATGATCCTTGAGGTCCATTCCAACCAAAGCCATTCTATGATTCTATGGTTTTAAGTCCAAGCAGGATCAAAAACTACATTAGACAAATTAATAGGAGAAATATCCAGCAAGGTGTATTAAACACTATGACATGAATGTAAATTGCTTAGAAAGGTCTTCAGTAGGAGCTTGCCAAAAACTGTTACATGCTGACAGAAGTGTTATTCTGAACTTCCATAAACATATAGCCAAGTTTAAACAGGTCCCTAGCTTAGCTTAAATCCAGTTTTATATTTTCTATTATTCTGTGAAGTATCCTGTTGTTTGAAGCATATCTTGAAACACTTATTTGTTTTAGATTTCGTTTCTTTTCTTTTTGTTTGTTTGTTTGTTTTTCATGAAGTGGGAATGAAGCTGTTAAATCTTCTCCAGTCTTTTCCATATACACTGCATCAGACCTACAGATAAGTGAACCAGTTCTAAAAACAAAAAAGAAAATAACCTAAACTTTCATCCCAAAGTTTCAGCGAACTGTAACATCTTTTGAGGTTCTACATGTTCAGATAATGAATTTCCATGACTGTGCATCCTAGTTCAAGGCATTAGTGGAAATGGAACAGCCAAAAGACTTTGTTAATACTTCTTTCCTAGAGAAAAAAAAACCTAGAAAATAAATTACATAAATCACCCTAACATCCCACATTTCCCTATTTGATTTCCAGATCAATGAGCTTTGATTACCTTTGCTACATGCTGATGAGAGGGCATAGCAAAGAGAAGAGGGGGAACTGCATTGTTGAACTTAATAGAATCAATAAACCATAAATGTCAGTTCTCATTAATCTTGCTTCTGCCTTACAGTTCTCTACAAAATGTCTGTGTTCCTAAGGATAAGGTACTAGATACTGTGAGATAAGTTATAGCATCTTTGTTCCTTGATCAGGTCTCACAGATGTTTCTTAAAGAAATTCTTCTAAAAAAGGAAGGAATTCTATATATGAATTATTTATTAAGGGTTAATACACACACAAAAAAAAACCCTCACACAAATACAACTCTTAATAGTCCAGGGCATCTCTATGTTACTCACTTAGGTAAGTTAATATTGTATATCATTTGTTTGCTACATAAAACACATTAACACATTATTATTACATTATATTTTTTTCTTTTTTAAAAAAAATCATATATAAGCATAATAAATTTTTATACATAGGGTTTATATGTAATATTCCTTTCTTTTCTTTTTCTTTTCTTTTATTTCTTTCATGAGAACACAATACTTTCTTTCTATTTTCAGCCTCCCTGTAGTTGTTTTTCACTCTGTTTACTTTGGCCATCTTTTAAAAAAATTATTTAAATTTTCTCTACCTTCTTCCGATTTCTTTAAACATAATCTTTCAGAGATATTATTAACTCAGTGCCTGAGTCAGTTTTACCCAAGCTTTATTTGAATGGTCCCAAGCAAAACAGAATATATATACATATATATATACATAAATATAATTCCAACTAGTAATATCTTGGCAAACAAACAAACAACAAACAAACAAACAAACAAAAAAAATGGATATTTCAAACATTTTACTCATCCATGGTAATTTTTGTCATTTTAAAATTTAGTCAACAAACTAGAATATCTTAATTTTAAATTTTATTTTGTAGTGGTTTAAACACTTGTCAGCAGCTGAGTATCACACAGTTGCTCTCTCCCTTCTCATCAGGACAGAAAGGGGAGAAAATACAATGAAGATAAAAGCTCATGGGTTGAGATAAGGATAGGGAGAGCACTAATGAATTACTGTCATAGGCAAAAGAAACTGAGCTTGGGAAAGAGTGATGTAATTTACTGCCATTTAATACCAAACTGCATCAATGAGAATTAAAACTGTAGAGGAGTATACGGTGCAGATGGATGTGGCCTGAAGAAGGCTGCAGCCCATGGAGAGCCTGCAATGAATCTGATTGTCTGGCTCCACTTTGGAGCAACATGGACTGAAGGAGAAATAGAAGAGACTGACAATGAAAGAAGAGCAGAGATGAAGCATTTTGAACTGACCTTCTGTCATGGTTTTACGTTTTTTGGTTTTCAGTATTCCACATCAACACATCATGTAGTGCACTGGAACTAAAGTGTTAATACTCCAGCTCCATGTACCTATCTCTGTACGTGACGGAAGTCATGAGATCTGACCCTTCCGGGGGGGGGGGGGGGGGGGGGGGGGG
>JAPSGF010000052.1:505186-521490 GCA_035772895.1 Perdix hodgsoniae
GGGGGGGGGGGGGGGGGGGGGGGGGGGGGGGGTAAGAGGGGCAGGGGCGTATTGCCCCCTGTCACGGGCATAGATTGATATAGTTAACGCCGTGACACCTTCCCTGTTCTCCATTCCCCTGTGCCACCCGGAGGCAAGAGGTAGAAGGCAGGTGTGGAAAAGGTGTTTTAGTTCTCACTTATCTAATAAGTTATTAACTTGGGGATAGGGAATTTGAGAACAGCTATAGTCTACTGTTAAATCACCTCATATACTTCTTGGCTGAATATTTCTTAGGTCACATATAGTACGTGGTACAAGAACTTATCATCATCCTGCACAGAACTCATAATCCCCTCCCAGCAAATGACCTACACCGTTCTAGACTGAGGTCAAGTTTAACTTAGACTTCATTTGTGTTTTTTTTGTTTGTTTTTATTTATTTCATTTTATTTCATTATTTCTCTTTCTGACAAACGTGAGGTAGATCTTATTACAGAATTTTAGCATTTCAGTACAAAGCTCCTATTTTTTCAGAAGACTGAATTCACAGTGGTTATTGCACTTACAACTCAGCACTCTAATGGCTGAGTTCTGAGGCACCTCTTCTAAAGACAGAAACAGAAATCATCCCCAGTTTCTGTTTTGTAAAAAGTAAATTCCTAATGCCACCAAAATCACATGTGAATAGCTGCAGCATGAAGATTAGTAAACTAGAAACTAGTCTTAAAACCTTTCTTCTTCATTCAGCCTGACAAACAACTTTGCCTGACGTCACTTAAAGTAGGCTATACTGCACTGTATTCCACTGAGATATAGATGAATTTCTTTTGCTAAAATCATGAGCTTTTTCAGAACTATTTCTATCTCAACTTCAAGGTTTTTTTCCTGATTTGTTCTGCTGCATACTGAAAGCATGTTTCTTTCTTCCTTTTTTTTTTTTTTTCCTGTTGTTCAAAGCTGAGTACAACATTAAGCTACTCTATGTAGCAATATAAATCAGTCTTTCATGGTCATCAAGTTTAAAAAACTGAATTTCAGGGAAAAAGACAGTTATTTTTCCATAGAGCAAATCGTGACCTTTATCTCAAAGAAGCACTCAATGCAGACAGATATAATTCATCTTTCTTTATGTAACAAACTATAAAAAAGGAAAATGGTCCTGCACATTCTATTTTTCTTATAGCAAAACATGAAGATAAGATGTTAGAAAACGAGAATGAACACAGCAAAATAAAAACTGTGAAGACTATACAAACTTAATTTCACTATTTAATCATTTTGACACAAACACTTGCCTTACTGGAACACAAACCAATATAAACCATTGCATAGAGTTGATGTCCTAATCGTACTTTCCTAGAGGCTTAAACATGTGTATCTCAACATTTTCAAGTGTAGGCAAAAACCATTTCCTCCTTAGAACTAGAGAATTCTTCTTCATCTGCAGCACACTCCAGTGCTTTCTTTCCTTAAATAATTTTTTTTTTTTTTTTTTTTTTCTCACAGAAGCAACACAAGCTCTAGTGATGGGCCCAGTCCTACCCTGCGGTGAGACCACTGAACCCTAACGAAACCAGCTGTGTCTGGCCTCCTCACTGAGGCTGAATCTGCAGCCCAGGCACTGCAAACACCTGGGCATCTGCATCCAACATAACAGGATAGACAGATTCCTCACAGGACTTCTAAATGGCAGAGTTTATGAGTGTTTTCAAATGTGTGCTCTAGCTACTTCACTACTGCATATTTGGATGAGAGCTGATGTGCACCATGGCCAATTCCACTATCTTTTGCATGTTGCTGTCACTGAGAGGGAGTTAAAAAACTGGGAAAGGAAAAGGCTATGGAGCACTTTAGTAGAATATTCCTGCATACACTATAAAGGGAATAGGACTTCTCAACAGCTGCATTTCCTTACCAGCTGAAACACCTCTTACTTCAAGTCATGCTGTGAAAACAGTTCAGTTCCCAGAAAGAGAAATTAAATGAATTCAAACAACTGTCATGGTCCCGCCATTATTTTCTATTATGCAGAATGTTACATTTATGATTCACTAATTTAATTATTTCCTTCTGGTCTCTTCTAATTGTAGCTGACCAAAGAGAGAGGCTGAGACAGAGCATCAGTTTGTGAGACAAAACTCTCAGGCTGAGAAACATCTTGGAATGAGAGAGGAAGAATAAAAGGCATTCTGAACCAATATGTGCTGACAGCCCTGTCCTAAGTCCCTGTAAGGAGAAGAAACTAAGGCAGGGCAGTTTCCCACCTTGAGGAGACAAGCCACAATAACATATGGAACAATAACATAACACTCTGGGCTGTAGTGTCTTTGTAGCCTGGTAGACTTAGTGATCTTGAGGAAAATGGGCCTGGTAAAAAGCAGAGTCAAGATCCTGAATTTCAGGAAAGCGAACTTCAGGCTATGTAAGAAATTACTGGATGAGGTACTCTAGAAAGCTGTCCTAAGAGACAAAAGAGCAGAGCAGAACTGGCAGCTCTTTAAGGAGGCCTTTCTGAGAGCAAAAGAGGTCTCTCTCCCTACGTGTAGAAAAACAAGTGGAGAAGGCAGGTAAATGGCATGACTGATCAAGGACCTACTGGTCAAGCTAAAGGATACAAAGGACATATATAGGCAATGGAAGCCTGTGGAAGGGACATGTACAGACTGTGGAATGGATGTGTGACCTGGGAAGAATAGAGGGGTGCTACACAGACATGCACATATGAGATCAGGAAAGCCAAGATGCACATGGAACTGAAATTGGAAAAGGATGTGAAAAATAACAAGGGATTCTACAGGGACATATGTCAGAATAGAAAGGCCAAAGAAAGTATGACAGATGAAAAGAGAAAACTGGCTACCTCAGACATGGAGAAGGTTGAGGTACTCAGCAAGTTTTGCCTCAATCTTAATTGGCAGCAAGTCTTCTCATGTTTCTAATATTCCCAAAACTCCTCTCTCTGAACCTTTGGTAAGGGCTGGAGGAGTAAAATCCCAAACCACTGTAAGAGCAGAGCAAGTGCAGGACTGCCTCATGAGACGGAATGTATACATTTATGGGGCTCAATGACATGCACCTCAAGGTCCTGAATAAACTGGATGATGTAGTTACCAGGGTATTCTCCATCATATTTGAAAAATCATAGACATCATCTGAAGTCTCTGGTGATGAGAAAAAGGGAAATATCACTCCCATTTCCAAGAAAGAGAGAAAGAAAGACCCAGAGAACTACAGACTGGTGTTTCATGTCTGTGCCTCCAAAGATGATGGAACAGATCCTCCTAGAAGCTATCTTAAGGTACATGAGGGATGAGCAAGTAATCTGAGACGGTAAGTACAGATTCACCAAGGGTGGATTGGCAGATCTTAGCTGACTAATATGACAGTCTTTTATGATGGACTTGCAGCATCAGGAGACCAAGGAAAGGCAACAGATGTAGTCTACCTGGACTTCTGGAAGAATTTTGATGTGACCCCACACCATATCCTTATCTTTAAATTGGAGATATACCGATTCAAGGAGTGAACACTTTGTTGGATAAAGAACTCTCTGGATGATCTCAGCCAGAGGTTTGTGGTCAGCAGCTCCTTATCCAGTTGGAGGCCTGTATTTTCCCGGTGGTCTGTCTTGGGACTGATACTCTTTAATATCTTTGTCAATTACATAGCTGATAGGATCAAGTGCAAGTTTGTGGATAACACCAAGCCAAGTGGTACAGTTGCTATGGCAGAAAGAAGAGATGCCATCCAGAGGATCTGAACAACCTTCAGAAGTGAACTCATGTGAACCTAATGAGGTTTAACAAGGCCAAGTGCAAGGTGTTGCACTTGGGTAAGGGCAGTCCCAGATGCATGTACAGACTGGGAGAATTCACTGAGAGTAGTCCTGGGACTCCTGGTTGGTGAAAAACTTAACATGAGCCAGCAGTGTGCACTTCCATCCTGGAAGGCCAACAGTATCCTGTAGGCTGTATCAAAAGAGAGATGGCCAGCACGGTGAGGGAAGTGACTGTCTTCCTTTACAATGCCCTTGCAAGGGCCCATCTGGAGAACTGCATCCATGTCTGTGGCCATCAACATAAGAAAGGTGTGAGGCTGTTGGAATAGGTCCAGTGGAGGGCAATGGAGATTATCAGAAGACCAAAGAATCTCTCCTATGAAGACAGGCTGGGTGCTAGTCTTGTTCAGTCCAGAGAAGAGAAGGCACTGGGAACTTCTCATAGTAGCCTTCCAGTACTTAAGGTGAATTTATAATCAAGAGGGAAACCAACATTTTGCATGGGTAGATAGTGATAGGATAAGGCTGAAGAATTTTGAACTAAAAGAAGGGAAATTTATATTTGATGTTAGGAGATAATATTTCATTAAGAGGAGGATGAGGCACTGGAAGAGGTCCAGAGAAGTTGTGGATGTCTTATCACTGGAGATGTTTAAGGCCAGGCTGGATGGGGTCCAGTGCTACATGATCTAGTGGCTGACAACCCTGACCATAGCAGGGAGGTTGGAATTGTCTGATTTTTATGGTCTCCTTCAAACAAGCTGTTCTATGATTCTACAGAGAGAGTGATGAGGTACTGGAACAGGCTGCCCAGAGAGGTTGTGGATGCCCCGTCCCGGGAAGTGTTCAAGGCCAGACTGGATGGGGCCCTGGGCAGCCTGGTCTAGCATTAAATGGGGAGGTTGGTGGTCCTGCCTGTGGCAGGGGGGTTGAAACTTCATGATCCTTGAGGTCCCTTCCAACCCTGGCCATTCTGTGATTCTGTGGTTTATTGAGCAAAATAGGACTGTCCCTTAATCCTTGTCTTCCGAAATAAATAACACGTAGGGCTTCCAGACAGAGAACTTTTACCAAAAAAGTTCCTTTTTTTGCAATTTTTATGGAGGTGAGCATTGGCTATTATTATTGACTGTTTGTTTGTTTTTTAATATCTTCCTGACCTAGACATCGAATGAACTGTACCTAATTCATGTTTTATCCTGATCCTTCACTACTGAGCCAATTTCTTTCTCTCAGAAAGATGATTAACACAGATGGATATCCATATGAATTATGTCTCTTTTTTTGTGTTTAGCATAAACCAATCTCCACAGCATTCAGTAATTGATCATTGATTAAAACAAGTGTTACAAATTAAAGCTAAGCACACAGACCACAGCAGATAATCTCAATTTCTACCTTTGTATTAGAATACACCTTGAAATGTTAAACAATTATGTTCAAACATTTTTCAGCAAATCTGTTATGCATTTTAAGCTCCAGCTGCATATTGTCAGATAGAAAAAAATGTCACCTGCTATCTCTCATCAAACTTTCTGGAATCTACCCTATGACAAAAAGACAGAGAAAAGTGGTTCATTTATCACTACCAGGAGATTTACTGGTCAGCCATAAACAAACTGGATCTGGTAGAAACTTCAGTAGACTTCTCTGACAGTTGAAGCTACCAGAATTGAAGAATCTGAACATTTTTGAGCTTTTTGCTCCCAATAACTATCTCACTCCTTTCCTCACAGAAAAAAACATAGTATAGAGATTTTTAGGACAGCACAGGCTTAAAGAATGATTTGTAGGCTTAAAAAATGATCTATTTTAGAATGAGGGATGAGTTTTTCTCTTTGGAATAAGTTTGGTAGAGGCCAAGGGGGTTAATTCATACTACTGACAGCATTTCAGAGGTAGATTTCCAGTAAAATTCCTGTGGGACTTGGAAATAAACAGTAAAAATTCCTTGAGATTTGCATTTGTCACTAAGTTTTTGCCTGCATGCTACATTCTGTGGAGCAGTGCCCTACAGCAATAAAAGATAAATTGTATGAAAATTTCTATGAAAATTTCATAAAATACAATTTACTGCATAATAATTATATATATGTATATATGTATATGTATATATAAAAATTTTATTTATTTATTTATTTTTGTGAATCCAAATGTTAGAGATAAAAGAGAGGAGCTTGTACTCTTCAAGCTCAGATAAGCACTGTGATTCCCAGCTCAATTCTTCGATCATTCATTAAAACCACAATTTGCTTTTGGCAGTTCTATAAGTAATTTGCAAATAAAATCAACATAAATATAAAAGTTGAAATTCTTTTAGGTCAGAATATTTTATAGTGAATTTATTTTCAATTAATTTAATTTTGTTTAATTATACAAACAGAAATATATCTTTCTTATATTTCTTTTTCTAAATAACAGAATGCATGAATTTTGCGTCAGTAAATGAATTTGTATATGCACAGAGTGTGCAATCACATGTACTTTAAGACAAAGCTCATACCTATAATCATCTTACAGAGTATGTTTTGGAGCTCAGTTCTTCATTGAGTAGTGCATAATATGCAACAATTCATAAACTTAGATTACATACATTTTTTAGATAACTGCAGTTTTGAAAAAAATATCGTTAAGCACCCCAAAGTCTTCCAGTTGTGTATAATAAAATTTTTGCCCTCATCCATAATTAATCAAATTTTCAATGTTGTATTATATCCTGAAGTATAAAATAATTAAAAATGATATATTTGAAGACCTTTTTCTCTTCGTGATCTTTCAGAAGTGTATTATCTTTTCTCAAAAGTTGATCAGAAATAATATTTGTCTAAATAGCACCGTGCAAATTAATTCTGAATAAAGCATTTATTTTAGGGGGAAAATAAAAAGAAAAAAAAAGTCTTCTGAAATCCTCATACTTTCATGCAAATATTTCTCTTTTCTTCGTTACTCTTGCCTCTTGCCCACTATCTGTCTCTGCTCATTCCACCTTCTTATCCATTGAAAACCAGTACAGTTAAGCCTGTGCTAAGAGCAATTTGGTTTTGACAGTTACAGGCTGCTGAAGGTGCTTTTTATTATTACTAGTCTATGTTTCTTCTTTCAGTCCTCTCTGCTCTTCTTCCTCATCAGTGCTAGGAATGGGAAAGATGGGCATCCTGATATCTTACCCACAGGCTGAACCATGGAAGTAGTTCTGTCTTTCTCCAGCACTCACAGATTTGTAGCTGTACCTTTCCAGGTGTCGGTGAGCTTGAAACAGAAGAAGGGAGAGGATGTGTGTGAGAGGAAAGAACAGCAGTACTAACAGATACCCAGACCAAAACAGGAACTCTGCTGGCCAAAAAACAGCATATCACTCACTGGACTTCTCATAATATGGTAAACAGGAAAATCAGCATTTATTAAGGAATGGTCTACAGTGGAGCAAGAGCTATAGGTCTTATTATAAGTAAACTGTAAATACTGAATCAAGCATGCTATGTCATATGGGTAGATAGCTAGGATTTTCATGTCTACACACACGTTGCACCTGAGTCATTAGTTCCTTGCTTGGTCCAGCAATTCCTTTGATAGTCACTTGCATAGATGAGATGATGGATTCATATGAGACAGTGTCTTGACTTGAAACTACATAATTAATTGAACCTTTAGAATTAGGTTTTTGACTGATCACTAGAGTAGCACTCCAGGTAGGATTTTGGACAGGTCAAGAAATTGTCTGAAGCAACTCCTGCTGCATCTAGTCCAATTTGTATGCTTAAAAATGTTGATTAACAACATGGGTGATGAGTCCCTAAGACTTTCAGAGTTAATACATGCTACAGAGGTAAATAAATATTATTTAGACTATAAAAGGTCACAAAAAATTTCATGTAGCTATAGTGAGGTGGATTATTCTTTCCTATGCAGTTATTTAATTGATAATTAATATGTAAAGATCCAGTAAGAGCAAGAAATTATTAATGTGCTGGGTCTGGATAGATGTCACGGGGTTATCCCTAGATACAAGTTCGTGAAAGGGGGGCACAGGCACTGGGAAAAAGGGGGGAAAAAAAAGGAAGGGGTACTAACGGCCTGCCATGCCACCCGGCCAGACCCGAGCCGCGTTTGCTCTGGGAGAGGGGGAAGGGCAGAGAGCTAGCAGATAGTTTTAATAGAGAGAAAACACAATGGCAATGATTTGAGGAATGGTAATTTGCTGAATTTAACCAAATTTAAAAAAAAATAAAAATACACAGAGAGAAACAAGAGTATCTAAAATATGAGCCAAACCACAATAGCGTGAGGAAAGCACGTGCTTTCCTCTGCGGTTAGCTGAGACAGCTGAGATCGCTGAGAGGCTGAGCCGGGGCCAGAAGCAAGAGGCTGAGGTCCTCCGGAGATGCCGCCCCTCCCCTCCCATCAGGCTACTCACAGTGCCAATAAGGGGCGGTAAACGGGAACAGAACATTAATTCTTTAACTCCCACTGGTCCGCATGATGTTCTGATGTGGAATACTGACAACAAAAAATCACCAAACCACAACAATAGACTACAAGAAGTGTGCAAAACAGTGTTATGAAGAGTGTCTCCTTGTCCAGGTGAAGGTAGTGTTTCAGAGACCCTTGCAATACGTCTCTGTTCAAAACAAGGACTTTCAAACATCAGTGACCGGAACAGTCATTTTGGGCTTAATTCCTATGAAAGCAGTACCCCTTCCAAGATCTCCATAAATTTTTATTTTCTTACTTTTAATGAACATTGCCATGACAGCCTTTGCATCAAAAAGAACATCATCTGTGATTCTGACTTGCTCCAAATTATTCTCTACATTTAAAAAGACAGTTCAAAAATTCTGTGTTACTTCTAATGTACTATATATGTTAACAAGTAACTTTAAATTCTTTGTTTATGTTTTCTTGATCTACATCAAGGACAGACCATATCAACCCTGACAGTTCTGTTTCTAATGAATCAGCAACAAAGTTATTTGTGTTACAAATTGTGATACAAAAATCATGAAACATATAGAGTATACAATAAAGAAGTGCAAACACCTGAAAATTCACTAAAAGCAATGTCCGATATTCCATCACAAGGCCAATTGCATCTGTGAAATATAAAATAGATTGTAGTTTTAATAAACAACTGCTGTAAATTTCAAGATACTATAAAGAAAATACAAGGGCTGTTCCAAAAATAATGCATCCTATTTTATTGTGTCAACCCACAATGTCAGAGGTGTATGTTGTAGTATGGCAGTAGTTGTTGAACCTTTCCGCTAACATTCCATTAAATTGTGTTGCCATACAACAGATGGCAGCAAAGAGGCAGTCATCTTTGGAGAAGAAATTGCTTTCTACAGCTATCAGAAAGGAGATTGTAATAGGCTGGGATCAGCCCCTTCTCCCAGTTAACTAGTGATGGGACTAAAGGTAATGCCCTTAAATTGCACCAGGGGAAGTTCAGGTTGCATATTAGGAAACATTTATTCTCAGAAAGAGAGTTAATGTGCTGGAAAAGGTTACCCATTTGAAGTGCAGAATCATTGTCCCTCAAGATTTTCAAGAACAAAGAATATGTGGAACTTAGGGACATGGTTTAATAGCCAAGGTGGTGATGAGTTGATGATTGGACTAGATGGACCTAGAGATCTTTTCTAACTTTCATGATTCTATGCTTCTACGCAAATGTCATCTGACATGGAAGTGTGCATAAAGCGAAGTTGTGTAATTGAATTCCTCCATGCACAAAAAAAAATGGAACCCATTTATATTCATTAACATTTGCTGAACATTTATGGAGACCAAACAGTAGATGTTAGCACAGTAAAGTGGTAGGTGATGCGTTTCATGTGTTTCAGCAGTGATAACACTGACAGTGGCTCATCACTGGTGCAGATTTTTATTAGTGTGGCATCACTTTTGTAAATGCATAGCTAATGGTGCTGACTACACTGAAAAATAGTGTTTTATAACTGAGAATTTGCTACCAAATAGTGTAATTGTACTCTCTGTATTTGTTGTAGCTTCTATGGAAATAAACAGGAGGCATTACTTTCAGAGAAACCTATGTACAAGTGTACAAGTATTCAGTACAGACATTGAATAGTTCCTCATCTGTCATCATAAAAATGCAGTCATATTTCTTTTAATGAAATGCTGCATTCCAACACTCTCTTCAGTCTGTATTAAGTAGAAAAATAGTAAGATTTTTTTTTTCTTTGTTTTTAGATATAATATTTGGAATGAAAGGGAAGGGAATTTTCTAAAATACTTGAAGAAAATTTATAATTCTTAGTATAAAATAATTGTTCTTTCCATGAAATAGAGGGAACAGAAGTCTTTCATGGCATAGTTAATTAAATAATTTACAAATAGAAGACTATCTTTGTTATCCACATAATATCTTTTCTACTTAAGTACATGAGGTGGTTTCCAGGAAAACCTACTTCACATAGCCTGGCAAGGCCCCTCACAACTATGTCAAGTAGAGAAATAAGAATTAATGTGGGATACCAAATTCTTCACTGTAGTTATATATATATGTATATATATATAGTGTATATATATATATATGTATATATATATATATACACACTATTTATTTATTTATTTATTTATTTATTTATTTATTTATTTATTTATTTCCAAAGAAAAGAGCTCCTAACATTGCTTGTCTTTCTCTTTGCATTTTCACAGAATCATCCAGAATCCTCCAGGTAGGGACACCTGCCTATGTCCTTGTAGAAGGAAATCTTCAAATTGTATAATATGCACTATTTTTCTTATTTTCATATGAATACATTTGATAACTTTAAGTTGACTTATTTCTGAGAAAGCATTTTGCTTCATGATCATTCTTAATTTATAACAGGTAGAAATAACCACAGATTAGCATAACAATACCTTATTATGATTAAAATATCTCCATTTCAAAAATGTTGTTAAGGAATTAAAAAGGATCTTTTCAGCTTGAACTATGGATTTGAAAGAAATTTACCACTGTTGACAAATGAACTATGAAAATCCTTTCTGAAGAGAGTTGTAAATAGATTTAGAAAGAAAATATCCTTAAACAATTTAAACTGTACAATGAATACACTGCAAACTGCAGACACATATTCCTTATTCCAAGAATACTGCTGATTCTATTTACATATCAAATCAAGCAGGAAGCATGTAAAGAAGATTTGTAAAACTATTGATAAGTACAACATTTTCATTTTATCTAAATTCTTTCTCATTCTTTATTAACATGATAAAAATGTAATGATGTTAATGTTTCAGAAAATACTGCAGTCCTTGGATATTTTCACAGATCTCCAGGATAAAAAATATTTATTTTCTGATATTATAAGTCTATATAGTTCATAGTTCCCCCAATGGCTTTTATTACAGTTAAACTGAAAAATAAATAAATATTCTTCTGCCAATTATGTAATAAATAAATAAATAAATAAATAGTGTATGAGATATTCCAGACTGTAGGTCTGAAAGGATACAATTTTAATACAGATTCAGCATATATGTACTATTCTTGTAAAATTCTTGACTTTCACTATGGTAAACAGGGAATTGTCATCTTTGCATGTGTGGCAGATTTTCTTGCTAGCAGTGAACGCAATTGCAGTTTAATTTCATTCTGCTGAAGGTTTTTTTAGACACATTTTGAACAAACTGAATATGAACTATATAGTTAAAGTCTTTGTTTTATAAATTTTTAATTTTACTATCATAGCTCCAGACTGCAACTTTGAAAATTATAGCATTAAAAATAAATCTTTTTGTGACTTTATCAGCTGACTTGGTTTTCATATTTAAATTTCCATGTTCAAGTAGAATAACTTGAACCAGTAGGCAAATGCAAATGTGCGTGTATTTTGGAATGAAGACTTGAAACAGCTTGTGGTAGCATTCCATAGCATAGCCTTGAAGAATCAAATGCTAAGTTACAAAGCTTGAAAAACAGAATGCATCATTTCATAGGTCATCATGTTTACAGATGGGTGTAAAGTATGTAACGTATTTTAAAAGCTGGATAATTACTTGCAGAGCAATGGAATTAGTGACAGCAAAGCTTGAGCTAACATATGGCAGGTGAAGTCATATTTAGAGTAAGATGGGAAAAAAATTCATCTATTTTCTCCAAAAGTGAGACTTCAGCCACTCAGAATTTTCTTAGAAATTTCCTGGAAAGTTGATAATACTGCTGTAGTAAGTAATCCTTTCCTCATATCTGATAAGATTGTTGTTCTGTCTGGTAGGACTCAAGATCATTGTTCAACTACGGGAAGAAAAAAAAAAAAAGTGAATCACAGGATGTTAACATGAAAATACACTATTATTAGTAAACATAATATTGAACTGCTTGTATACAATTTTTTACTGAGAGTAGTAAACATTATAAAAGCAGATGTCAACCTCAAATTCTTGAATCAGTTATTTTTGAGATGAAAAATTCATAAAAATGTTTAAGTTCCATATCCTTTTCTGGTTTGTCTGAAATAGGCAGGCAGATGTATATATATCAGTATTGTAACTAAAACTGTATTTTGCATATTCTATATCAGAAAGAACAATTGACTCTGTTCTTGTGAGTCTCTACTTCAAATACTTGTACCCAGATGCATACATTTCCACACAGATGAGTGCAATATTCCTCTGTAATTTTGCTAGATGTGAACACGAAAGACTCAGTTTTTATATTTAAGCTTTTTTTTTTTTTTAAGGAATCATATTTCTCAATGGCATGTGAACTGTGTGACAGGCATAAAGAGAATAAAAGGAGGAAAACATTACTAAATACTACAAATATATGCAGGAAGAAAAATGCTTCCTTCAACCCTAAAAAGCAGAAGACAAATCAGAGGATATTTCATGGTCTTCTCTCACACTTGAAGATGGACTCAACATACCGAACTTATTCAAGTCAAACATTCTTCAATATCAGAGTTATGGTATCCACGAATAACAGTGAGATGCTTCTGTTGCCATGGAAGAAGAAATAAAAAATAATAAAAAACCGTAATATTCAGAAACTATATTACTGTTTCATGTAATGAAACAACCCTGCGGGATCACTGATAAGGACCTTAGATATCACCTAGATCCACTGCTCTGGCAAGCAACATGAACACTCTCCACTAAATTAAGTTGTGCAACTTAAGGCCATTTCCTCTTGTTACCTGTCACCAGTGAGAAGAGACCAACTCTGCTCTCGCTGTAAGCACCTTTCAGATATTGGAAGAAAGCAATAAGGTCTCTCTTCAGCCTCCTTTTCCCCAGACTAAACAGCCCCAGTTCCTTCTGGGGGTCGCTCCTCTCAGGGGGAAGTTATTCACAGAGAGAGTGGTGAGGTGCTGGAATAGGCTGTCCAGAGAGGTTGTGGATGCCCCATCCCTGCAAGAGTTCAAAGACATACTGGATGGGGCCCTGGGTAGCCTGGCCTAGTATTAAATGAGGAGGTTGGTGGCCCAGCATGTGGCAGGGGGTTGGAGTTCGACAATTCTTGAGGTCTCTTCAAACCCATCACAGAATCACAGAAGGGCCAGTGCTGGAAGGGTCCTCAAGGATTGTGAATCTCCAACCCCCCTGCCACATGCAGGACCACCAACCTCCATATTTACTACTACACCAACCTAAATCTTCCCCATGTCCTGCTGTTATCTACCCTTTCAAAGAGTTGATTTCTGCCCTGCTTGTATGCTCCCTTTAGGTACTGAAAGGCTGTAATGAGGTCACCCCACAGCCTTCTTTTCTCCGGACTGAACAAGCCCAGCTCCCTCAGCCTGTCTTCGTAGGGGAGGTGCTCCAGTCCCCTGATCATTTTTGTGGCTCTTCTCTGGACCCTCACCAACAGCTCCCTGTCTTTCTTGTACTGGGGGCTCCAGACCTGGGCACAGCACTTCAGATGGGGCCTCACAAGAGTAGAGGGGGACAATCAGCTCCCTGTCCCTGCTGGCCACCCCTCTTCTGATAGATTCTGGGATACCATTTGCTTTTTGATATGCAGGAGCACACTGCTGGCTCATGTTAAGCTTGTCATCCATCAGAACCTGAAGGTCCTTCTCTGCAGGGCTGGTTGCAAGGACTGCTCCTTTCAGTCTGTGTAGATGCCTGGGATTCCTCCGGCTCAAGTGCAAAACCTTGCACTTTCCCGTGTTGAACGTCATTAGGTTCACCCAGGCCCACCTTTCAAGCCTTTTGAGGTCCCTTGGAATGGCATCCCTTCCTTCCACTGTGTCAGCTGCATCACTCAGCTTGGTGTCATCAGCAAACTTTCTGAGAGTGCACTCGATTCCATCATCAATGTCATTGATAAAGATGTTAAAAAGCACTGGTCCCAAGACCCTGTGGGATGCCGCTCGTTGCTAGCCTCCATTTGGACATAGAGCCATTGATGACCACCCTCTGTCTGCAGCCTTTTGACTAGTTTCTTATCCATCGAATGGTCCACCTATCAAATCCACATCCCTCCAATTTGGAGATAAGGATGTGGTGGGGGATCATGTCAAAGGCCATGCTCAAGTCCAGGTAAATGACATTGGTCACTTTCACTTTGTCCACCATTGCTGTCAGTCCATCATGGATGGCCACCAGATTGGTTAGGCAACCTTCCCCTGGTGAAGCCGTGCTGGCTGTCTTGGATCACACGCTCATTCCTCACATGATCAAGCATGTCATCCAGGAGGATCTGTTCCACGATCTTCCCAGGCACAGAGGTGAGACTCACCAGCCTATAATTCCCCGGTCCTCCTTGCTCCCTTTCTTGTAAATCTGACATGACCCTTCCTCCAGTCATCTGGGATCGCACCTGATAGCCATGACTTTTCATATATCCTGATCCCGCATCTGCAAGTCCAGACAGCATCCCTGTATTCTTCCCAGGTGACATACCCTTGTTTCTAGAGCTTGTACGCATCTTCCTTTGCCCTCAGTGTGCCCAGCAAGTCCTTGCCAAACCATGCTGGTTTCCTACCTTTGCTGTCCGCTTTCTTATTCAGAGGGACGGAGGGCTCTTGTGCTCTCAGGAAAGCATTCTGTCTCCAACCTTAACACCTTTAATGATTTTCACTGCTTTGGTGAGCAGCAGGTCCAGCAGTGCTTCACCTCTGGTCACCAGCTCTTTGTCCAATACCTGGAGCAGAAAGTTATCATCAGTGGATTCCAGGAGCCTTCTGGACCTCTTGCAGCTCACTGAGTGGTCTTTCCAAAGATATCTGGATGGTCGAAGTTCCCCATCAGGACTAGAGCCTGTGAGCATGATGTCTCCCGCATCTGAAGCAAGAAAACCTTGTCAACAGTCTTGCCTTGGTCAGGTGGCATGTAGTATACCGCTATCACCAGCTGGCCTTTTTTAGTCCCATCTCTGTTTCTAACCCACAGGCTCTCAATCTATTCCTGACTGTTTCTCAGAGGAAGCTCCTCAGTCTATCCACTCTTTGACATAGAGGACAATTTCCCCATCCTTCCTACCTCACCAATCCCTTCTAAAGAACCGATACCTCTCAGTGGTGACATTCTAGTTATAGGAGTCATCCCACTGTGTTTCCATGAAAGCAACAAGTCATAACTTTCCAAGTGCACCATGGTTTCCAACTCATCCTGCTTATTTCCCAGGCTGTGTGCATTGGTATAAAGGCACTTCAGCTGGACTCTCACCACCTTTATAGAGGATCAAGGACCCCCTAGAACAGCAGCATCCCCAGCATCCCCCTGCCCTAGTCCATCTCTTTGTACTCCACCTTCTTCACCCATCAAGTATGGTATGAGTGAGCCCTTGAACAACCTGCTCAACCTAGCAGCCCTCGTTTTGTCCCCTTTTCCCTTCATACCTAGTTTAAAGACCTTTCAATGAGTCCCTCCAGTTCTTCGGCTAAGGTCCTTTTACCTCTCAGAGACAGACTACTTCTATCTGCAGCCATCATGCCAGGTGCTGAGTAAATTGCCCCATGGTCAAAACAAACAAACAACAAAATTCCTATATTTGCACCAACTTCTAAGCCATCTATTTATGAGGTCGGTTTTTTTTATCTTCTCAGTATCCTGCCCTGCCATTGAAGGTCTAGAAGAATAAACCACCTGCACGCCTGCTCCATCAGGTACTCACCCCACTCCTCTGAAGCCTTTCTTGATATTCCTGAGGCTTTTCTCAGTGACTTCATCACTGCCAGCCTGAACTATCAATAAGGGCTAATAATCAGAAGGGCAAATCAGTCCAGGAAGTTTCCTAGAAATGTCCCTGACCCGTGCCCCAGAGAGGCAGCACACCTCCCTGCGGTCAGGTCAACGTATAGAGCCTTCCTTTCCTCTCAGCAGGAAGTTGCCTATGACAACCACCCTTCTGTCCTTCCAGGTGGAGGCAGTCTTAAAGTGTCCTCACAGGTGGACCTCTGTCCACACCCCCACTCACCTCTTGAGTTCCAGGGCTTCAAACCTATTGTGCAGAGGCACCTCGGGACCCGAGGACGGTCGGGATAAGGGATGCCCACTTCGCTGACCTGATATCCATTTCCACTCTTCCTCCTTCTCAAATTGTTGCTAGGGGGAGGAGAGAAGGGGG
>JAPSGF010000052.1:521590-557188 GCA_035772895.1 Perdix hodgsoniae
GGGGGGGGGGGGGGGGGGGGGGGGGCTCACTGCAGCATTGTCTGCCTGCCGGTTCCCCTCTCCCACCTTTGCAAGGCAGCAGGGGGTGACATGCTCCACATGGAGCCTCAGCTGTGTGCCAGGATCTCGGGGCTGATAGGGACTGGCACCACCAATCAATCTCCCTCTCACTCTCCTTTATGGTCCTCAGCCTCTCCACCTGCTCCTTCAGGTCGACCACAAGGCTGAGTAAGTCATATAGCTGGTCACATCTTATACAAGTGTTGCCTCCATTGTCCAGCACTGCAAAGGCTCTGGCACTCGTGACAGCCAGTGACCTGCGCACTAGCATCTTGTGTTGGGCCCTCAGTCTGAGTCTCCATACTTGTCTTAGCATCAGCTAATCAGCTATCCTTTCAAGCATGCACAGGATCTCAGTCTGGGTCTCCACATTCTTCTTGGCTAGTCTTCCCTCTGCATGAGCATGGGTCTTCTGACTGGGTCTCCACAGTTTTTGTGGTGTTAGCCTTCCACCGGAGTGCAGCCATTGCAAAGCAGCAGGTACAGTAACACTACCAGATAGCCTTAACGGGGTGTGACTGACCAGCCCCACCCTGCTGCCGATAGTGCTGACTCTGCGCTCTCGCCCTTTGCTGTGTAGCCCCATGTATGGGTGGCTTACAGTTTCTTCCTGTTAAAACAGCCCACCTGATTCTCACACCCCGACTCCTCCTCTCAGTCCCCGAGGCTCTTTCTTGGGAGGGGGCATAGATGCAGAGCCGTTGCCCCAGCAATTCCAATGCCGCGTCAGCCGCTCTCCTGAGAACTGCCCGGTCACTCTGTTGTCTTGGGGATCCCTGGCTGAGGGAAACAACTGAAAACGCCCTGTACCTCGCAGTCAGTCTTTGTGGTTCTGGCTGGAAAAGCTCCGAAGAAGCTTACCTTGGCGATCACGCTGAGGCGCTTCAAACCTGTTCAAACCATTCTATGATCCTATGAGCATGCAGTTGCACCAGGATAGCATCAGGTTAGCTATTAAGAAAAGGTTCTTCACTGAGCAGGCTCCCCAGGGAAGTTTTCATGGCACCATGCCTGCTGGCATTCAAAAATAATCTAAGCAAAAATCTCAGAAATATGGTTTGAACTCTAAGTGCAGTCAGGAGTGTGACTCAGTGATCTTTGTGAGTCCCTTTCAACTCAATATGTTCTATGATTCTATGAAGTCTTTCTTCTCTAGGCTAAACAACCTCATCTCCCACATCCTTTCTTCACAGAAGAGATGTTTCAGCCTTCTGACCATCTTCATGGCCCTTATCTGGACCTGCTCTAACAGCTCTCCATCTTTCTAATGCTGGGAGTCCTGGCACTGAAAATAATATTCTAGATGCAGCCTTTGAAGAGTGAAGCAGAGAGGGAGAATCATCTCCACTGATGACAGGAAGGGAAGTCACTGTGAGCACAGCCCACACTGCCCATACTATACTACAGCAGCAGGTGTGGGAGGTGGGTCATGTATCAGGACACGTGAGTGCTTTTGTCTTTGCTCGGGAGACCAGCTCTCTTACTGACAGACCCTGACACTACAGGTTCAAACATGGTCTCTACCAGACAGTGGGCTTCCACAAGAAGACTGTGGTGACGCAGACAGAAGGCCTGCCCAGAAATGTGGCAGTTCAGATCTCGGACTGCAGGGAGTGCCTAAGCCTGCTGCTGCCAGGGGAGAATGGGAAGGATGCCGCCTGTGTGAGGTGTGAGCAGGTGGACGAGCTGCTCAGCCTGGTGGTGGAGCTTAGAAAGGAGGTAGAGAGATTAAGGGCCATCGGAGAATGCAAAAAGGAGATTGACTGGTGGAGTGACTCTGTGACAAAGACACAGAGACTGCACCCCCCAAACCTCTCCCTTGCCATAGGCAAGCAGAGAGAGACAACTTGAGATGAGAGGAGGAATGGCAGCAGGTCCCAGTTCAGCAACACAGGCAACCCCCATCCCAACCTACCTCAGTTCCCCGGATGCCTCTGTGTAATAGGTTTGAAGCCCTGAAACCAGAGGGTGAGATGAGTGAGGATGAGGTGAGGAGACTGCCTCCAAGCTCCTCTAAGGTGAGGTGGTTGGCTCCACGCTTGAAGACTGCCTCCTCCAGTAAAGAAAGGGGAGTGATAGTCATAGGTGATTCCCTTCTGAGAGGAACAGGACCCAATATTTTGGCCCAACCCTACCCACAGGGAGGTGTGCTGCCTCCGTGGGGCCCAGGTCAGGGATATTTCTAGAAAACTTCCCAGTCTGATCTGCCCCTCTGATTATGATCTTTTATTGATAGTTCAGACCGGCAGTGATGAGGTCACTAACAGATGCCTGAGGACTATAAAAATTATTTTAGGGAACTGGGGAGGTTAGCTGATGGAGCAGGCATACAAGTAGTATTCGCCTGTATTCCTACGGTGTCAGGGAAGGACAGTGAGAGGACTATGAAAACCCATCAAATAATCACATGGCTGAGAGGCTGGTGCAAACACAAGAATTTTGGGTTCTTTGATCATGGAGCAGTCTACTTGGCACCTGGCTGAGGTCTGCTGATGGGTATCACCTGTCTCAAAGGAGGAAGTAGATCTTTGCCCAGTAGCTGGTGGGACTTGTGGCTTTAAACTGGATATGAAGGGGGAAGGGGATAAAACCAAGCTTGCTAGAGATGAGCCCGGGGGAGTGGTAATGGGATTAGGGGTGAGGCAAGGTGCCCAGCTGAAGTGCATCTACACCAATGCACACAGCAAGGGCAACAAACAAGATGAGTTGGAAGCCATTGTGCGGCAGGCTAACTATGACCTAGTTGCCATTACAGAAACATGGTGGGACCACTACCATGACTGGAGTGCTGCAATGGTTGGCTACAAACTCCCCAAGAAGGATAGGCAATGGGGAGGGGTGGCAATGTGGTTCTCTATGTTAAAGAGTGCTTTGATATTACTGAGCTTGTGGCTGGGGATAATAAGGTTGAATCCCTATGGGTAAAGACCACGGGAAGGGCTGACAAGGCAGATGTCCTGGTGGGTGTCTGTTAAAGGCTGCTGAGCCAGGATGAAGAGACAGAAGAGGTGTTCTATGAGCAGTTGGCAAAAGCTGCATGATTGCCAGCCCTTGTCGTCATGGGGGACTTCAGCTTCCCTGATATACGCTGGCAATACAATATAGTGCAGAAGAAGCAGTCTAGGAGATTTCACACAGAATCATAGAATCACAGAATTACTCAGGTTGGAAGGGACCTCAAAGATCATCAAGTCCAACTGCAGCCTAACCATAGTACCCTAACTCTAACAACCCTCTGCTAAATCGTATCTCTGAGCACCACATCCAAACAGCTCTTAAACGCATCCAGGGATGGTGACTGAACCACCTCCCTGGGGAGCCTATTCCAGTGTTTAACCACCCTTTCTGTAAATAAGTGCTTGCTAACATCCAACCTAAACTTGTCTTGGCGCAACTTGAGGCCATTTCTCCTCGTCTTGTCACCTGTCACCACTGAGAAAAGACCTACCCTGCTCTCACTGTAAATACCTTTCAGGTACTGGAAGAGAGTAATAAGGTCTCCCCTTAGCCGCCTCTTCCCCAGACTAAACAGCCCCAGCTCCCTCAGCCTCTTTTCGTAGGGCTGATTTTCCCAGCCCTTCACCAGCCTCGTTGCCCTTCTCTGGACCCGCTCTAGCACCTCCATGTCCTTCTTGTACTGAGGTGCCAAAACTGTACACAGTACTCAAGGTGAGGTCTCGCCAATGCCGAGTACAGGGGCAGGATGACTTCCCTAGTCCTGCTCACCACACCATTCCTGATACAAGCCAGGATGTCATTGTAACCCAGAACCTGGGCACACTGCTGGCTCATATTCAGCCAACTGTCCATCAGAACACCAAGGTCCCTTTCCATCAGGCAGCTTTCCAGCCACTCCTCCCCAAGCCTGTAGGGTTGCTTGGGGTTGTTGTGACCAAAATGCAGGACCTGACACTTGGCCCTATTGAAACTCATATTGTTAACCTTGGCCCATCGATCCAGTCTATCCAGGTCCCTTTGTAGTGCCCTTCTCCCCTCAGGCAGATCAACACACCTCCCAGCTTGGAGTCGTCTGCAAACTTACTGAGGGTGCATTCAATCCCCTCATCAAGATCATCAATGAAGATATTAAACAGAAGCAGCCCCAGCACTGAGCCTTGAGGGACACAACTCGTGACCAGCCGCCAACTGGATTCATCTCAGTTGACCACAACTCTTTGGGCCCAGCCATCCAGCCAGCGCTTCACCCAGCGGAGTGTACACCCATCCAGACCATGGGCAGCCAGTTTTGATCAGACTCCATTTCTGGAGTATGTGGAAGAAAACTTCCCGATGCAGCTGGTAAGAGAGCCTAAGAGAGGACTAGACCTGCTGTTCACAAACAGAGAAGATCTGGTGGGAGATGTAGAGGTCAGGGGCTGTCTTGGACAGAGTGACCATGGAATGGTAGAGTTCTCAATTCTTGGTGGAGCCAGGAGGGGGAACAGCAAAACTGCTACCTTGGACTTTTGGAGGGCGGACTTTGAATTGTTCAGAAGACTAGTAGGGGGAGTCCCCTGGGATTCAGTCTTAAAGATTAAGACGTCCAAGACAGCTTGTCACTCTTCAAGAAGGGAGTCTTAAAGGCACAGAAGCTGGCTTTCCCGGTGAGCCACAAAATGAGCCGATGGGGAAGAAGACTGGCATGGATGAACAGGGAGCTCTTCTTGAGGTTCCAGGAAAAAAAGAGAATCTACCTCCTTGGAAGAAGGGATAGGCTATTCAGAAAGAATAAGTTGTTAAGATGTGCAGAGAAAAAATCAGAAAGGCAAAAGTCCAGCTTGAAGTCAACCTGGCTGCTGGGGTAAAAAGGAACAAGAAACTCTTTTACAAATACATCAGCAGTAAGAGGAGGACCAAGGAGAATCTCCATTATTTACTGGATGAGGCTGGCAATGTGACCACTGAGGATAAGAAAAGGGCAGATGTTCTGAATGATTATTTATGTCTGTCTTTAAAAGTCAGACCAGTTATCCTCAGGGTACTCTACTCTCTGACCTGGTGGTCTCAGCTGGGGAGCAGACCAGACCCCCACGATTCGGGAGGACACAGTCAGAGACTTACTGCTCCAACTGGACTGTCATAAGTACATGGGGCCGGATGAAATTCACCCAAGAGTGATGAGGGAACTGGCAGAGGTGATAGCCAAGTCACTTTCAATTATCTATCAGCTCTCCTTGTTGACTGGTGAGGTCCCAGAATGCTTGCAGCTTGCCAATGTGACTCCCATCTACAAGAAGGGTTGAAAGGAGGATCCAGGGAACTACAGGCCTGTTAGCCTGACCTCAGTGCCAGGGAAGGTTATGGAATGGATTGTCTTGAGGTTGATCAGACCACATGTGCGGGACAGATGTGGGATCAGGCCTAGCCAGCATGGGTTCACAAAGGGCAGGTCCTACTTGATCAACCTGATCTCCTTCTATGATCTAGTGACCCATCTGGTGGACGAGGGAAAGGCTGTGGATGTAGTCTTTTTAGACTTCAGTAAAGCCTTTGAGACTGTCTCCCACAGTATTCTCTTGTGGAAGCTGGCAGTCAGTGGCTTTGACACGTACACTCTTGGCTGGGTAAAGAACTGGCTGGAGGGCAGAACCAGAGAGAGGTAGTGAATGGAGTTAAATCCAGCTGGTGACCAGTCACGAGTGCTGTTCTCCAGGGGTCAGTGCGGGTTCAAAGAAGGGCAACAAATCTGGTGAGAAGTGTGGAGCACAGGCCTTATGAGGAGTGGCTAAAGGAGCTGGGATTGTTTAGTCTGGAGAAGAGGAGGCTCAGGGGATACCTTACTGTTCTCTATAACTACCTGAAGGGAGGTTGCAGTGAGCTGGGGGTCAGCCTCTTCTCTCATGTAACTGGTGATAGGACTAGAGGGAATGGCTTCAAGCTGCACCAGGGGAGATTCAGGCTGGACATTAGGAAACACTACTTCTCTGAAAGAGTGGTCAGGCACTGGAATGGGCTGCCCAGGGAGGTGGTGGAGTTACCAACCCCGGAGGTGTTCAAGAGATGTTTGGACATTGTGTTGAGGGATATGGTTTAGTGAGAACTACTGATGATAGGTGGATGGTTGGACTCGATAATCTTGAAGGTCTTTTCCAACCTTGGTGATTCTATGATCCTGTGACCTCCTCAGACCTGCTAACTACACTTCTTTTGATGCAGCCAAGGATACTTTGGCCTTCTGTACTGCAAGCATATATTGCCAGCTAATCCATTAGCATCCCAAAGTCCTTCTCTAAAGGCCTGCTCTCTGTCTACTCATTGCGTAGCCTGTATTCATGCTTGGAATTGCCCTGGTCCATGTGAAATACTACGAAAGTCTCTTTGTATGGCATCCATTCTCTCTATAATGTGGACTGCACCACAGTGGTGACAGGTGGTTTGGTCAGAAGAAAAGAAAAACAGGTTGTGATTTGTGCTTATACTATGGAAAATAAAAAGTTAGACTGTTTCAAAAGCTAACCTTTTTCTCCAGTCCAAATCCCTTTATTACCAATACTGTACTTATTGCTAAATAATCACTAATATAATTGTTTGGTATTATACAAAAGCTTTTCTTGAAAAAGGCTGTTTTTAACTCCTAGGCCTCAGTCTTTTGCTTAAGGCTGCCAACGTCTTGATCAAGGATCGAACTGCTGGCAAGTTTGTATGTACAGGCCACATCACAATTCTGCTGATTCTTTCAAAGGGAACACAGAATATTTACAGTGTAGCTGAATATGTGAAACGGCATATTAAAAATGTTACCCAGGCTCCCACCTTTCCTATTTTTTCTTTCTTTAAATAATCCTGTCTTTTGACAACTACTGGAAGCACTACTGCTACAGTTGACTATTTCCAGCCTTTAGAATTCTTTTCATGGTGCAGTCTTTCAGTCTTTGTTTTTAATGACTAGCTAAAGCTTTTCTGCTTACTGCATACCTAACTAATACATGAATATTTACCTTTCTAGGTTGTTTTTATCTAGAACAAAGAAAAGCAAAACAAAACAGAAACAAAAAAAACAAGGAAGATACTTTGTCTTCCTACTATGCATCAGACGCTGATTACTCTAAAAGAAAGGACACTAATCTAAGTAAGGTACTGTTGCATTTGAAAGATTTTAAACTATCATCAGCAGATCTCAGAAAAGCTCTCAAGATAACATCTTGTCAATTTCTCCATTTACTTCTTAAATCAATGTCTATCTGCTGTTAGCACAGGTAAACACACATATCCTGTCTTTTCAGTCCAACATCTCTCAAATACAAACGTCATATCTTAAAAGAGAAAAATAGGAGACACCTGCTAATGCTGTCAGTCAGTTTCAATCAGTTTAAAAATGTATTTCTTTTCACACCATGTGTAGTTATGTTGCATTGCAGTTTCACCAAAACACAACAGAATTCACTTGCTAATAATAGATATTTACAATATGCAATTGAATAATAATAACAATATAATAATACAAGATTAATAATTTAAAAATAGATTATTGTGAATAGATAAATATGATGCTGCTGTCTTAGTAATTATACTCTTCAAGCTCAGAGGTATGTTTAGTTCAGACGGGTTCTTAGCAAATTATTTGTCCATTCATCACTTTCCAGGAAAGACAGTAGGATTAAATGTAGTTTTAACCTTTACCAACAAGATTCTGAATTCAGGTGGGTACTGCATTTCCCTTTTTTTTCCCCCCCCCCCCCCCCCCCCCACTTGTATATATCTATCTTTATACAAGTTATATTGAGACAAAGTATACTTAAAACAAGTGAGAAAAAACATAACTTTTTAGGTATTGCGGTTTTAGGATTTTTAATATGGATATTCCACATCATAACAACATGCAGTGTACTGGGAGCAAAAAGAGATAGTCTTGTGACTTCTAGTCAGTTTTTCCCTTTTTTTTTGTCTTTCCCAATGACTAGAAAATGGAAAACGGAAACAGAACAGCAAAGTTTTCTGGGAGCTGTAATACATCTCTTCTCTTTTGAGACTTCAGGGCACTACATGATGTAATACCTTTTTTTTTTTTTTTTTTTTTCCAGTAAGGGTTTCGGTATCTTTGCAAAATATCAATGCACTTGTATTTAAAGTATATGCATTTGCAGTTTGTATGAAACAGTACAATGCCTTTTTAAATAAATTCTGCTAATGGCTACTGAACAGATTTTCTCAGTAACATGCAGATAAAGAAGTGTAGACTAAAAAGCAGTATGATCAGTCTACTTTAGTACAAGTATACTACTAGCACACTGATTGATGTAAGTTAACTTTTATTCTGCTCTTCAACAAGGATGCTATGTTGAGAGAATAATATTTTCTACTGTTCTGTATCCAGCTTCTTTAAAACCATCTATGGACTCTCTATGCAGAGGACTGGGATTTTTCCATATGGAAAAACCACTTATTGTCCAGACATTACTTATACTGCTGGGTATTCTGAATCTAATTTATTATAACTTGAGAGATTATGTGTTGTGTCAGGGTAAGGCAAATACTTTTTTTTTTTTTTTTTTTTTTTTTTTTTGACATCTCACATCGTATTTCCTGAACTCGGAAAAATTCTGGAAAGGCAAGTTTATGGAGAGTTGGGATGCTGTCACAGTTGATGTCTATTTCTGTGTTTAGTTCACAATTTCACTGTTTCTTTAAATGGCAGTCTCTCAGTATTATCAGGGTTAATGCATGAAAAACTCTGGAAGAATGAAGTCAAAGGACCAAGGGCAGGAAGAGAATGAAAGGATATAATATCAAATGTCTCTTGAGTAATCTATGTGGATTTGTGTATAGTATTTGGCACTGTTTTGTGTGACATCATAGTTCCTAAAATGAAGAGGCATGGCTTTTATGGATGATCCACTCAGTAAGAAAGTGTTGTTGCCAAAGCCAAAGACTTGTTGGCTGAATGTCCAAGTAGAGACCAGTTACAAGTGGTGTCCCTTAGCAGTCTCTGTTGGGACTGGTATGATCTTTGTCAATGATATGGACAGCAGGACTAAGTATACCCTCAGCAAGTTTGTAGTTTACTCCAAGCTGAGTGATATGATTCATTCACTGGAAGGAAAGGATGACATCCAAAAGGATCTTGACAGGCTTGAGAGGTAGACCCAGGACAACCCCAAGCATGAACACAGGCTTGACAACTAGTAAACAGAGAACAGTCCTCCAGAGAAGAACTGGGGGATGCTTGTGAATGAAAAGTTGGCAATGTTTTCTTGCAGTGCAGAAAGCCAAACATATCCTGAGCTACATCAAAAGAAGTGTAGTCAACACAATGAAGATAATTCTCTCTCTCTACTCCACTCTTAGGAGGCCCCACTTGGAGCACTATTTTCAGCTCTGGGGCTTCCACTATAATAAAAATATGGACAGATCAAGAAGAAAGCCAGGAAGAGGATCAGAAGGCTGGAGGATCTCTTCTATGTAGAAAATAAGCTTTATAACAAAGTGATCATAAATAATTTGACACTAAACCATAATGATATTGTAAACTCAGAACAAAATCATGAAAAAAAATAATAGGAAATTTGAATTAATACTCAATATTTAATAAAAAATATTGCTACTCAACTGAAATTGCTATCAGTGATGATTCTCGAGGGATAATAAAAAATTAAAGTTTTGTAACATGTAGAAATAAACTGAAAAAACTGAAGAAAGTTCACAAGAAAGTTGTGGGGAAATGACTGTTTACACGAGTGGATAGTGATAGGACAAGAGGGAATGGTTTTAAACTAAGACAAGGGAGACTTAGGTTGTATATTAGGAAGAAGTTTTTCACCCAGATGGTAGTGATGCACTGAAACAGGTTGCCCACAGAGGTTCTGGATGCCCCATCCCTGGAGACATTCAAGGCCAGGCTGGATGTGTCTCTGGACAGCCTGGTCTAGTGGTTGGCAACCCTGCCATGGCAGGAGGCTTGAAACTAGATGATCTTTGAGGTCCTTTTCAAACTGGGACATTCTAGTACTCTATTCTATGATTCTATGAAAGTCTGGTTTGGATAATCATAGAAACACAAAAAGGTATATTTACTTTCACATTATCTTGTCATCACACCACTCTCTTATCTATTTACTGATCTTCTTAATTCTGTCAGTCCTCTCCCTCCCCTAAACTGGAGGACTGATAAGAAGACTACCTGTGTTCCTGAGTTCTTCACTGCTGCTCCCAGCTCCTTGTAGTCCCTCTTGATGTTCTTCAGGTTGCTGACAGCTGTGTCATTAGTACCTACATGAAACATCAGCAGTGGATAGTAGTCTGTGGAACATACAAGGTCTGTCAGTCTCTGTCATGTCCTTGATGTGGGCTCCTGACAAGCAGCAGACCCCTCTATGTAGCGGGTCAGGGCAACAAATGTTTATCCCTCAGAAGAGAATTACCCAGCACTATCACCCATTGCTTTTCTTAGTTACAGTAGTTTTTATGCAACGGGGAGCAGGGGTCTGGCTGCCTTACTCAGTTCTTATGTATAATCAGAATGCTATTTAGGAAAGTATTAGAAATTAATGGTCTATTTTAGCTCATCTCACCATTTTTTACTGACACACACAGTTCTTCTACAAGTTTTGGCTCAAAGCTTTGAGAGTTTTAAGCAGTTCTATTATTTCCTAATGATGACTCAGCTTTCTTTTCAAAGTTCTTCATTCTGGAAGGTGAAGACAAAAATAAAAAAGTAAAAAATCTTCCTTCTTCTGCCAATGTGGCATTCCTGGACACTTGGGTCAGTGCCTCCTGAGATAGCTACCTCCCTTGAGATAAGCCCACACGAAAGACTGCTTCTCAGCCATTAAGCTGTGGTTTATGTCTCTCTCATTGCCCCTGGCCTGCAAATCTTCAGACAAACGATTTTGCCAACTTTGACCTGGACTTGCCTGGACTTGTCTATCTGTGTCCCTAAGACAAAAGATTTTTCAGCCCTTGACAAGGACTTGCCTGGACTTTGAGACTAAGATGCAAAATAAAATCTCTTACACTGACTTAATCTAAGCTTATTTGGTTCACAAAATTGTTTAAGAAATTCCTTTTTATCAGGATAGCAATTCCTTTTCTACAAGCATACCTAAAAAACAAACCTTAGTCTCTACCAGTGTACTTTAGGCAAACACAGGTTCCACCCAGGAAATCAAGACGATCGCTGTTCTCCATTGATATGTCAGGGAAACGTCTGATAAAACAATAATCTTTAAGTTATAACTTCCGTATATTGTTGGATGTCTACCTATAGTGTCTCCCTAAAAAATTACTGTTTAACTTAAAAGTTAATTACATTAACAATTACAATCACATTAACTTGTTGACATTAGCTTCCAAATACATTACTAAACAGCTAGCGCCAAGAAACCAGCATTGGCCTGTGCTTAAATTTGCCACTCTTGCCCTCTGGATTTGGCCTAAAATGTTCCCCTAAAAGATAGCTATATTTTTATATAAATATGTAAATAAATATATAAACAGATAAATAGATAAATAAATAATTTATACTATTATATCCACTCTGTACTAAATTAATCCAATTTGTTAAAGCAGAGGAGCTACATCCAGGCCTCACTGGGAGGTTGAGATCACAGTCAGTTCCCAGTGGCAAAAGAAGAAAAATAAGCTGTATTTTATATCACATAACCAGAGACTTCAAACATTATTTGAAATTTTAACTTCTTGTTCCCACTTAAAAAAATTTCACATATTGAAAATATTCACTCAAAACAATAAAGTAACTTTAATTAAACAGAATAAATGTAAGTGAATTCAATTCATCAAACTTCTTAAAATGAAGTAGAACATTTTCCTTCCAAAAAGATATTTTAAGCTCCAAAATTGAATTTTTACAGAGAAAATGTATGCAATTTCAAAAATTGAAAATTTGTCTTTAATTCCTTTAGCCTTTCCCATAATAAAAACTAAATCATTTAAAAAAAAAAAAAAAAAAAAAGGTATTTAGGTATTTTCAGGAAACATGCAATTCTCATCTCTTAATCTCTTAAAACATATACCTGATATATGTAAACAGAATCTCTTAGAATTTAACTGAGTATGTTCTGCTGCATAGATAACAGTGAATCTTTAAACATAACAACAGACCAGAATTCAGAAGAGAACGTTTTGTATACAAAAGAGGTTCAAAGAGGTTTCCTACAGTACTTTCTACAAATAGCTGTTAAGCTTCAATGACAGCTTCAAGTGAAATAATCTAAGAGGCAGAAACTGAAAGAATATTAAGAGAGAGGAGCTCTCTTCTCAGCTGAATACTTCATATAAATTACTTTATATAAATTAATTATATAAATTATTACTGTTGAATATGAACATTAACTCTGATTTGATACAGCAGTTTAAATATTCCTGTAATATGTGTGGGGTTTTTTGTTTGTTTTGTTTGTTTGTTTGTTTGTTTGTTTGTTTCTGTTTTTCCCTAGAGAATTCTGTTCCCAGAGATTTCTGCCACTTTGAATTGTCTTTATAGAAGGAAAATTCCCATGGCTTTTAATTGCTGTTTTCATTTTTATTTTCTCCATAAGCAATCTTTTTTGTTTGTTTGTTTGTTTTTTAAACACAGTAAAACCTTGACTCATTACCCAGGTGCCCAAGAACAATGTGCAAAACCAGGCACAGCTTTCTAACAGCAGGGACACTGCAAAAGCATCTTGCTTGTACCTCAGGTTGCACTACTATGTGAAGAGGAGAAACAATCCTTAATTTCTTTCAGAAAGATAGAATAAGATAGAATAAGACTTGTTTTACTTTGCTTGTACTTTCTGCATTCTCTTTTTGGTACATAGTTTTGTGGATAACAACAATATTCAAAAAGATGGATATTTAATGCTATTACAAGGAAGAAATAAAGGAAAATGGTTGTTGTAAAGAAAAGAAATGAAATTATCACAATGAACAAATGAAGAAATATATTTTAAAAAGAAGAAGAAAAAATGAAAAAGAGGAAGAAGATGAAGATAAATTATAAAATATAATGTCAGTCTTACAAATTTAGATCAATTTTTAAGAAATTTTCATTCCAGTGGAAATGCTGCATTTTGTAGGAAAAAAAATTAAAATGTTCATACAAAATAAAACTGATCTTATCTTTCTCTGCTTTATAATCAACCTGGGAAAAAAAAAATACATTCAGATAATAATTAAGCTAGCCATATAAAACGTTTCCAGATTTTCAGAGGTTTTTCAGGTCCCATTAAAATTAATAAGGTCAAAATTGCTCAGCACTTATGAAGAAGCAAGATTGCACGGTGAGATAACAGAATATAACTTCAAGTTCCTAATTTTAGACTTCATCATTTGGCAAATGTTTCCAGTAAATATTTCTGACCATGTTAAGTTGCAATCCATAGAGCATTTCTGCCGTTCTATGATCACCATGCAGCATTACACATTTAAGATTATTTAAATTATTAATTCCATTAGTGTCTTGCAGAATTAATCCTGGTCAATACCATAAAGACAGAATAGATAGCTGCTTATGAGATCAGAACTGTAGTGTTGCCAGCTGATAAAGGTTAAAAACATTAGAGCTGATTTTTCCTGTAGGACACAGCATGCTAGAATTTAGTTATGATCTTGCTTCATTACCCATCACATTCTCTATTAAATAGTAAAATGACTGTCTTTATGTCTTTATTTCTCGCTTCCTAAATGACTGTCATCGGGGAATATAAACCAGCATTCTTAAATACTTGAATGCATTGCTTCATATTGAAAATCATTTCTAAATAGATAAGAATTTAAAGCTCAGTTTCTCTGATGAAGGACTTCCAATATTTTTGAAGCCATTTTAGTAGGTTTAACTACATATGATATTGTACCACCAAGTAAGGATTCTTACCCAAATAAGATCCAAATAAGGATCTACTTATGTACATCAAAAAATGTCAGTTCCTTTAAAAATGAAGTGATTAAGGGCTTATGCATAGTTATCATCATGAAAATTACCAGTGTTAATGGAGACAGGAGATCTCCTGAATATCTTAGGAATTCTTAAAAGTAGTAGTAACAATTATGAATTAGCAGATTATTAAATTATGGATTAGTATATTAGCAAGAACCTGATGTAAAGCACTGGAATGTGCTCATCTCCAAGCCTAATGGCATCTGCCAAGGTAAGTGCACTTATAACTAAAACAGATTATGTTTTCTTCCTTAAGAATATTTTGTAGCCAGAAATATTGATTCAGTTTAATTGCTCTCTGCTTTAGATAATTAACCTTAGATTATTTATTTACTTATGTACTTTGAACACGATGACTGAAATAACTTGAATTACTCCCGTAAAAACTCTTTGCAAGTCAGAATAGCACCTTAAATATTGTGATAATATTTTACACTAAGTATATAGTCTCCTCCAGAAATTGATCATATAATATGCCTTTACTTCCATGTTATGAAGTTTTAAATATAAATTCTAATCACCTGGATCTATAATTGCTTATGAATTATGTGACTAGACATCTATCTTACGGAGTTTCACTTAAGAATTGAAAGCATGTTTAGTTCTTAAAGACTTATTTGTTGGAAAATGTGCTTTTTCCATAAATGGAAAATGTTTCTCATATCCCTGAATATCTAGATGGGGGCTAGGGGAACAAAATCCCTGCCAGTTTAATCAATGAGCAAATCTGCAACTACCTGATGAGACTGAATGTGCACAAGTCTGTGGGGCTGGATGATATGCATTCCAGAGTCTTGAGCAAGCTAGCTGATATACTTACCAAGATACTCTTCATCTTATTCTAAAAATCATGGTTGTCAGGGGAAGTCCCTGGTGATTGGAAAAAGGGACCCACTTATAAGACTAGCAGGAACACTGAGGAAACTACAAGCATCAGTAAAGATCCTGCAACAGATGACCCTGACCTCTGTGAAGATCATGCAACAGGTGCTCCTGGAGGTTATGTTACAACAAATAGAAGATGAGGTAGTGATCTGAAAGAGTCAGAGAAAATTCAACAAGGGCAAATTATGCCTGATCTGTCCAGCAGCTTCTGCTTTGGAGTGATGACATCAGCAGACAAAAGAAGAAGAATTGTAAGGCAAGGCCTTCTGCAAGGCCTTCGATGTGGTCCCACACCACATCCTTATCTCTAAATTGGGGTAATATGCATTTGAAGGGTGAACTAGGTGGATAAGGAATTGGTTGGAAGATCACAGCCAGAGGGCTGTTGTCACTGGCTCTATGTGTAGGTGAAGGGTTGTCATGAGTGGTATCCTGTAGTTGTCTGTTTTCAGTCTAGCATTCCTCAAGATCTTTATCAATGACATAGATGATGGGATCAAGTATACTTTCAGTAATTTGCTGATGATGTAAAGCTGAGTGGTGCAGTTGATATAACAGAGGAAAGGAGGCTCTCCAGAGCATCTTGGACAAGCTTGAAAATTTTGCCTTCGTGAACCAAATTATTTGCCTTTGTGAACCTTAGGTTCACCAAGTGCAAGTGCAAAGTGTTGCATTCAGGTCTGGGCAATCATGAGTACAGTCTGGGAGAACTCACTGAAAGCAGCCCTGTGGAGAAGGACTTGGAGATCCTTGTGGATGAAAAGTTTGACTTAACCCAACACTGTGCACTTGCAGCCTGAAAGGCCAATTATATCCTGGGTTACATCAAAACAGGAGTGGCCAGTGGGGTGACAGAGGTGATTGTTTCCCTCTACTCTGCCCTTCTGAGAACCCATCTGAATTACTGTATCCAGGCCCAGGGCCACCAGCACAAAAAGAAGTGGAGCTTTTGGGATGGATCCAGAAGTGGGCCACGGAGATGGTCAGAAGGCTGGAGTACCTTTCCTAGGAAGAAAGGTTGAGAGAGCTGGGCTTGTTTAGCCTAAGGAAAAAAAAATTCTGGAGAGATGTCACTGTGGTCTTCCATTACTTATAAGGAGCATATAAACAGGAGGGGCACTGTCTTTTACATAGTTTGATAAGACATGGAGGCATGGCTTTAAACTAAGGGGGGTGATATGGGTTCAATATATGGAATTTGACTTGATGATCCTTGTGGGTCCCTTCCAGCTCAGGGTATTCTGTGATTCTGTGATTGGGCAGAAATTCTTTATTCAGGGGATAGTGAGGCACTGGTAAAAGTTGTCCACTGTAAACAGTTTATGGGCTGGTTTAGCCTGGTTCTGTGACTAGCGGGGTGGGAGGACCCACACACCCACGCCCCAGGAAAGAGAAAAAAGGAGAAGGGGAAAAGGATAGGGAGATGGGCCTAAATAAATAAATAAACAAACAAACAAATAAATAAATAAATAAATTAAAAAGCGGCAACAATCTGAGGAGAAACAAACTATTATACTAAATAAGATATTGGAATGCATGATAACACACTATAATACAATATAATACAATTAGATTTGAAGTTAATAAGTCAAAAACCAAAGCCTAACTAAGTAAGCTGGGGCAATATGGCATCTGCAACAGAGATGAGCCTGACAATTGAAAAAGGGAAGGGCAAGTGATTTGTGGAGAGTTTTTATCTTTCTCTCTGAGTGGAAATGATAACAAAAAAGCAAAGTCTGGTAGCTGTAGTTCTTCTCTTCTGGGACAGGTACCCGGAACTGGAGCATTAACTCTTTAACTCCCAGTGCACTACATGATGCTATGATGTGAAATACTGATAACGAAAGTCATAAAACCATGACACCCAGAGAAGTTGTGGATTCTCCATACCTGAAACATGTTCAAGGTTAGACTGTAGAGTACAGAGCAACTTGATCTGTTGATTGGCAACCATGCCCAGAGCAAAGCAGTTGAAACCAGCTAATCTTTAAGGTGCCATCCAACCCAAGACATTTTATGAATCGATAATTTTTCCATTTTCTGAATAATGAAAAAGTAGCTTAAGAACTAAAATTATTAAAAAATATTTTTATTTTTTAATAACTGAAGACTCTTGGCATATACAGTCTGTGAGCGGCAATAGCAGAATCCATTTTAGAGTGAAGTTTGTAAATTCTAACCGTAATAAGCACACTTATTTAAAATACTGAGCCATCATTTGAATTTGGTATGAAATACTTTCATTCTGCTTAAAAGCATGAAGATCAAAATGTTGCTTTATCATTTAAAGAAGACTGTGTGTTACATGAATTCACATAGTATTTTGATCAAAGCTCTCAGATAAAATCAGATGAGATTGACTGTTTTTCTAAGGACATTTTAATATTTGTTTGTGCATCTTCCCTCTTATTAATATACTATATTTCTCTAAACATAGTAAAATACTTCTTGTGTATTCATTTTCTCGGTTATTCTAATACATATGATAATGAAAGTTGATCCTAATTATTTTCATACAGTTAAAAATGCGCAAATATTCCTGCCAGTGTCCAACATAACTGTTAAATCTAACATTTAAAAATAAGAGAGAACATAATTCTCTATAGTAATACATGATCTTTTATGCATATATATTGATTTCAAAAATCATTTTTACCTGTGATTTTAGCTAGTAACCTTAATATACATTAATTTAATAAAACCAGAAAATAACTATAGAATCAGAGAATGGCCTGGGTTGAAAGAGACCGTAATGATCATCTCATTTCAACCCCCCTGCTATGTGCAGGGTCACCAACCACTAGACCAGGCTGACCTTAAATGGATCCAAGGATGGGGCATCCACACTCTCCTTGGACAACCTGTTCCAGTGTGTCACCACCCTCTGTGTTTAAAACTTTCTCCAAATACCCAACCTACGTCTCCCGTGTTTGTCTAAAACCATTTCTCCTTGTCCTATCACTATCCACCCATGTAAACAGTAGTTAAAATACGCTTTGAAATGGCAGTGAAGTTCCAATCCAAAAAAGCAGAGTCAGGCCTGTTTTCATAAATGCTGCTGTCTGTTTCCACAGTGCTGGAAAAAAAAAAAAAAAAAAACAAACAAAAAAAAAAAAACAGTGCATGCATTTGTACACAAATCTCTTTCCTTTCTGCAGACACAATACTAATGTAGCTGGATGTTTGTCTGACTTTTATTACTTTTTTTACCACTTCACATGTTTAGAAAATGATTAAGTATTGGTATGCTTAGGAGAGTAGTACAAGCAGACTAATGGATTGGTGGGCTGAGGTGATTGGCACCTTACATAGAGTACTTCAGAGAATCAAACTTCCAGGTTATGACACTGTAACTAAATGACATACAGGACAATTACTCTGTGAGACAAAGAAAAATACTAAAATAATCATGGCCTCTTGGAAGTACTGTAGTGTAATAAAAACGCTGAAATTTAATGACAAATGCCTCCAATCTGAATGATTTTAACAACTTTAGTACCTTACTAAGAAAACTGTTGATCTATTTTCAACAAGCCAGTACCAGAATTCAAGGTCAAGGTCATTTATTCTTGCTTAAAAATTAGCACTCATACCCCAGAAAAAAAAAAATAATAATAAAAATTAAAGGAGAGAGTTTTCAAAGAAAAAAACATCAAAATCCATCCAACTATTGAAGTCTTTCCTCATCCCTTAAATTTGTGTTTATCCATTGAGTGTCAAGTAGCAATTTTTGCTCATATGAAAGGTGAGAAGGGACCCATAAATGAAACTAAAAAGGCAAGAAGGCTTCACAGTGACTGAGAATAAGGGGAGTGAAGGGAAATAAGTTAGATATAGTTTATAGAAGCAAGAATATAGAGCTTGTTAGAAAATAAGAGATGGCAGACACTGGGTCTGGGATAGTGAGGGAGATGAAGGCCATAAAGATAAGGGTTTGAGAACAGCCCGAGGGCATTTGGCAGGGAGGTGATTAGATACCCACAAGGCAAGAAGAAACCAGTCTGGGGGGATGCCCCGCCAAAAGGTCAGAAGTTTGCAGCGAGGAAGGTCAGAAGCCTTTGCGAGGTAAACAACAAATCTTCATCCCATGACCCACTACGCACATGCAAGAGGGAAGGGTCTGGATGCTAACAAACTCTCGGGGGTGTAACGAATATGTATCCGAGTTCTGGGAAAACTGTTGATTATGTATTAGTTTGGCCTATATCCGTAGCATGATTTTTCCTGATGGTGTGCAAGTTAGGCGGATCTATCCCCCTTGCACCTGGAGTTTGCACATCACTGAATAAACTGTACCTGCTTTATAATCTTACTTGGGTTACAGAGTTTGATTCCGCACGTCACATACTGTCCTTTTATTGGCAAATTAAACCAGTACAAGGGCTAAGCACTGATCTAATACTACTGATATTTTTTCATTGTATGATCTATCGCTCAGTTTTAGTCTGCTCTGGCTAGTATGTTCCCATGTAATGGTTTGAAATTACAAAAAGGACAATTTACATCACAGACAACTTCCAGTGCAGAGTTATGATGTATTCATCTTACTTTCAGGCATAACAGAAGGAAACCATTTGGACTCCAGCTATTTCATGCAACTCAGAACCAAAGGGCCTTTTCATTTATGAGTGGTGCTGTTGCCTCAAAGAAAAGCTTTGAGTCCTTTATGAATGAATTTCCTTTCTCAGCACCTCAGCTGTTCAAGAAATGTTTAGATGCCATATTGAGAGACATAATTTAGTGGGAAATATTAGGCATACGGTTGGACTGAATCATATTGTAGGTCTTTTCCAACCTTGGTGATTCTAGGATTCTAGGATTCCGTGTGAGATTCATATTTGTATGTCTCTGCAGAAATGTCCAGAGTCCAGAATATGGCCAGAGTCATATTTAAAAATAAGGCTGGAAGAAATGGATAAGCTAATAATGCCAAATGCTTTCTCCAGTAATTCACTAACAGAACACTTAATTTGTGACAGAAGTCATCTAATTTCACATTCATTTTTCTTTCTGAGTAGATGTGAACACGACTCTCCAATGTTTGTCATTAAGTAGCTGGGTATTCAGATATCAGATACAGTCTCACCTGTGGAGTATGCAACAGAAAAATGAAATATTTTCTGACCAAGAGAAAGAAAGAGTAAGAAACAGCAAAGACAAGATTGTTTGTAATTTGATGTAAATTGTTAAGGAGTTCAGCTTGAAGTTGGAAGACCTGGAATTTCATCTCCACTGTTCACTTTTATGTTGGATCCCACTGCATACATACTTCACAAGAGTTAGATCAGGAACCAGTATTCTAGGATGTGGTTGGACATGGTTGTCAGACCTTTTGACTTGCATAGGCTGCATGGAGTGAAAAGGAAACATCTTGAGTCACACAAACATTTGTTGTTCCAGAAATAATACCTCCTATTTATTTCCAGGGAAGCAACAACAGATACAAAGAGCACAATAACGCTATTTAATAGAGTAAATTCTCAGCTACAATGCACTATTTTTCAAGAAGAATTTGCATGCCATTCTCATAAAGATCTGCACCGGTAGACCTCCTACCAGTGCCACCACTGCTGAAGTTCACCACTGCTGACACCCACTGGCTCACTCTGCTAACATCCATGGTCTGGTCTTCAAAACTTTCAACAATAAATGTCAATGGGGTACAACTTTTTCTGCATGGAGGAATTCAGAAACACACTTTTCAGAAACACACTTTTGCTTCATGTGCACTTCCATTTCAGATACCATTTTGTCAGTCTTCCCCTCTGTTGTCATCAGTCACACAGCAACAAAGTATAACAGAATGCTGATGGAAAGATGCAGTCTTTACTGCCGTACAACCAAAATCCATCCCTGACAACATGGGCCAACATAACAAAATAGGAGGCATTACTTTCGGAGCAGCCCTTGTAGAATATCTAATTAATATATGTAATTAACAACATTAGTATTATTAAAAATAAGGAAAAGAGTAATGAAAACATGAAACTAGTGAGATATTTGACTTTTGTGTGTGTGTGTGAAACTAATGCATCAGTATGGTTTGATAAAAGTGGTTGTAATTCTTAGTAAGTTTTCAAGGTGTTCGTCAGAGATTTTATAAATTTCACCCTTCCTGTATTTCATCCTTGAAAATAATTGTTCATAAATTTACACTCTAACAAGAAGCAAAGGCATAAATAGGGTGTGATTGTGAAGTGAGGGATATTTTTCTCTGGTAAGACAGATCATACAAAATTTGGTAGAGACGTTATCAGATTTTTGAGTTGGATATATGATTGTAACCATTTGCATTCAATTTGACATTTTTAAGATACTTTATTTATATTGTCTGAAAGTGGAGTTACATATGCATTAAAAAATTGATGCAGATAAAGCTATTTGAAACTGTCCTGTGAGCTGCTGTTATTCTTTATAGTGTTAGGTTCCCTTAACATGAAATTTCCAAAGCAAACAAAAAGCATGGTCACTTCACAATTTTACCTTCATGCCCCATTGTCATGGTTTTATAATTTTGTTATTGGTATTCCACATCATAACATCATGTAAAACATGGCTAATTTAAAAGTTAATACTCCAATTCTGTGGACTGACAACTTTCTGGATACCAGGTTCTCAGAAGAGAAGAACTACATACCGCAGAGGACTTCACATTCAAAGAGGAAGATAAGCCACAGGAGGAAATCACGGGGTCTCACTCTCTGGCTCTCTCTCACTCTCTGCCTAGAAGTGTGTGGGTGTGCTCCCCAGCCATGTGCCTTGAGTTCAAAGTAGGCCTTCTGGTTTCAGATGCACTCTCTCTTATTTTATTTGATTTATTAGCCTTAATTTCAATTATATTGTATTATATTGTGTTATCTTGCATTCTGATATCATATTTAGTAAAATTAAGTTTTCTTCCTTAGATTGTTGCTTCTGTTCTGCTTTTGGGCTCAGCTCCCATCTCCCTACCCTTCCCCTTTGCTCTTCCCATTTTTGGGCCAGGTGGCCTATGGGCCTGATCCCCCTGTCACAAGCACAGATCAATCTAGATAATTCCTTGCATATCAACCATGATTGGAGAAAAAATATGTACTACTTTAATTAATCTCGTAGTGGAAGGGATCTGAGATTACTGAATATCTTTTACACAGTACCTCTAAACATACCCCTGCTTGACCAACTGAATCTCCTCTCCTGACTATACCCATATTCCATCTTTCTCATTTACTGTCACTGCACAATCTGGGCTTTTTTCCCTCCACTTGGCAATTATTCTGTCTCCAGCCTTGTCTGTCTGTCACTACCTGTACCCATGTCTCTGTCCTGTGCTACTCCTTCTTTCTACAGACTGTTAAGAGAGGTGCGATTCTTGCTTTTCTCTATTCCCTGAAAAATGACAGCTGAAGCACTAAAAGCCTTGGAGAGGCTGAGCAAGTCCATAAAATCTAGTGCAAGAATGAATCCCTGATCTAACTTTTGTGAGATAGCAGTTCCAGCAGTAGTCTAGCAGGAATATTTTTCTTTGTGTAGTAAATACGTAAGAGTTAACTGGTTGTGCTCAGATACAGCATGAGGTCTGAAAGATTTTTATTTATAATGAGTGATACTTACGTGAATAAAGTTGGCACAACCAGGGAAATGAAAAGCAACAACTTTATAAGCAACAATTAGTAAGGTTTTAGAAACAAGTTCTGTCTAGAATAAAACCTTAATTATGAAAAAAGAAGCCTTTGAGTGGATAGGTTATGAAGAGTGAAGCATATAAAAAGCATGACACAAAAAGAGAGGTATGTTTCAGAAGAAGAATATTTGTTGTCAGAACTGCCCTTGAAAATTGCAACAGTACATTTGTTTAAAAATATTCACAAATAAGAAAAGAAGAATCAGTATCTCTTTAATGACAAACTGTGATTCCACAACCTGTTTGTGACAAACTAAAATCAGATCATTTTGATAACAGATCAAAGCCAGTTCATGACATGCAAAGAAAATACTGTTTTATTATGCTGTGAGAAATGAATGTGAAATGAGATCTGTAAGGTGGTTAGGTATGTTCAAGCATAATTCCAGAAATTTGATTTCAGTGGCACAAACATCTGCCACTGGATATCAGCTTTAAGTGCTGAAGATATTTTCAGAATATCGTAGAAACATACTGAATACCATTTCAGTGAACAGTGTATACAGAAGAATATATTCCTGAGAAAGTGTAGCAAGAACCAAATTAGTATCTTTCGAAAATTCCAGAAGCCTATTTAAAAGACAAACATACCCTAGTTATTAGCCAAAAGACTGGGGATATCTAATATAGGCAGGGTTGCAGAGATGCTTTAGAACAATTTTGCAGCATATTTGAAAAGATGAAAGTTTTTTAAGCCTTCCATGTTAATGGAATTAACTAGCAGAACAAAATATATCTTTGCTGAACTTGTATTTTGACACCTAAGAATGTTTAATATTTTAGTCTTATGAATACTAAGCATGTAAGTACCAATGATACTGAATTTAAGCAATACAGCAGTAAGGATAAACTTAAAAGACTTCAGTGAATGGCATCATAATTCATTGTAAAGGCCAAAAAAAAATCCCCCAAACCTGTCTACCTTTCATTTTGGGATATATTCATTTTTCTCTCATTCCCAGAAATTATTAGTTATAAAGAATATAATAATTATTTATAATATAATAATAGTTATAGAGAAATAGTAGCTTTACATGCTGCAGATCTAAGAAAGTTTACATCAGGAACATCATTTTAATTGAATCCAAAGAACTTAAGAAACAGGATGCCCTTTTTTAAGGGAAAAAGAATTCAGCATGTTCTCCTTTGCCATCTTAGCATCATAACTGAAATGATGGTGTTCCTGTTCATGTTTTAATAGAGAAAAAAAGAAAAAGTTATACTCCATCTATGCCTTGAAAAAACAGTGATTTAAGAACATAATTTATAAAACAAACAAAAACCAATCTAACTCCCTGTTGTCTTGCTTTTCAGAATCTGAGAATCACCCAGCTCCATAGATACACAGGTCATTTCTAGTTATTGACTCATATAGACAAACATATGTTCTGAAAAATACAATAGCTCAGGTTAACACAGGCAATCAATTAATGTCAGGAGGAGATGATGATAATAACCTTAAGCATAGGAAAGCAGATGAGGATTTAAGTCCTTCCCATATGATAGAGATAGTACCTACATCTTCCCTTCCACAGAACACTGAATAATGGATGTTTTAAAATTTTTAGTCTGTCTTGGTTGTACATTATTTACATTCCTATTCCAGTGAGCAGTGGCCTGCTTCCTCCTAAGTTAAATTCAAATTTCCCCTTCTCATTAGTCCTTCTGCGCCTAGGAATCTTGTGTTCTTGGCAACGCTGCAACTCATCTACAAGGCTGTGTCTCCCCTTCTTTCTTACAGTCCTTACAGTCTTGTATTGTGAGATGTAATGCGAATAATGTAAGTTGAGGGCAGCTCAGCCTGTCAAGCTAAGACCTTATGCATCCTATTATCATGATTGATCATTCTGACCAGCAACCTGAGGAAGAAACAATACTGTTTTCTTTCTAGAAAGGAAACTCTCTTTCTTCCATTACACAGATGTTCTCTGGAGTTGAAGAGACATACAAAATTCTAAGTCAATGTGACAATAAAGAATTTATTATTTCAGTGCAAGAGAGAGACATTGTAGAGAGATAGCTACTTAGTTTATATTTTTAGGTGAATGGGAATTTGTAAGATGTACTTAGGATTTTCTCAAGTATGTATCTTGTGCTTAGGTGTGCATGTTGGAAAGATTATATTTCCAAGACCAAATAAAAGGGCATTTTAAATCAAAGCAGTCCATTATTTGCTGATTATATAGAAGGGGGAAAATATCTGTGTTACAGTTGAGAAAAGCTAGCCAACTACCTCTATAATATTTCAGGATAATAGACTTCATCAGGACCAGGGAGGAAAACCAATTTAATTGCTCTAAATAAATTAATCTATAATAGTAGGTTTCAGTTCAGTTCAGAAAAAAAGAAAAAAAAAAATGCCTGAAGTATTAACCTTGTAGTGTTGTAGTGTCACTGAAATAATATTCAGAATGTCTTGAAACTGAAGGATTGTAGGCATAGGTTAGCTTTTTGGGGCAATTTTTTTACTCAGAGAGTGGTGAGGCACTGCAATGTGCTGTCCAGAGAAATTGTTGTTGACCACCCATCTGTGGAGGCATTCGAGAACACAATGGATGAGGCCCTGAGCAGACTGATCTGGTGTTTGGCAACCCTGCCCATGGCAAGGGGTTTGAAACTGGCTGATCTTTAAGGTCTTTTCTACCCCAAGCCATTTACTGTTCTAGGGCATTTAAAAGTTTGGAGTACCCAGCAAGTTATAGAATCATAGAATGGCTTTGGGTCAAGGATCATTGGGTTGTAGCTCTGCTACCTTAGGCAGGGTTGCTGACTGCTAGATCAAGCACTAAATCGTGTTGCCCAGGGACCCATCCAGTCTCATCTTGAATATCTCCACGGATGGGACACCCACAGACTCTCTGAGCAGCCTGTTCCAGCACCTCACTGCCATCTCAGTGAGACATATATTTCTCCTGACATATAGTCCAAATCTCTATCCTTTAGTTTCAAACCATTCCTCCCTCTCTTATCACTACCTACCCATGTAAAAGGTTGTTTTCCCTCATTTATATAATCTCCCTTTAAATATTGGAATATTGTAATGAGGTCTCCTTGGAACCTACTCTTCTTCAGGCTGAAGAAATCAAGCTCCCCCATCCTGTCATCATAGGACAGGTGCTCCAGCCCTCTAGTCATCTTTGTGGCTCTCCTCTGGGCCCTCTCCAACAGCTCCACATCTTTCCTGTGCTGGGGGTCTCAGGTCTGGACACAGTACCCCAGATGGGCCTCATAAGGGCAGAGTAGAGAGGGACCACCCTCTCCCTGCTGGCCACTACTCTTTTGATTGAGGTAGATAACGTCAGTTGCCTTCCCTTCATCCACCAATGCCATCACTTCATGTTTTGTCAAATGCCCAAGCTGTAGAACTACATATAGATAAACGCACACATATATACACATATATATGTGTGTGTGTGTATATATATATATATATATATATATACATATATATGTATTTGTCAGTTAAGGACTGTGAGACCATTTTAAGGTCTCATAATTATGATATTTTGTTGAAATTTCTTTATAGCTCAAATTTTAGAAACTGGTGAGTGCCCACCCTCGGAAAATCTGTTTTCTTAGAGTATTCTTAGGATTTTGATTGACAAGAAGGCTAAGACTGAGATGGTTGAAAAGGTTATTGTATCCTCCATGCCTGCTGTTCTATGGCCATATCCTGAACCATGGCAGTTGCACCGCAACTCAGTCTCTTCAGGAAGCTGATTTACAAGCAAAATGTGCAGAAGAATAGGGCAGGTAAAGGGGAGAGGTAACTTTTTTATTTTCCCAACCGACATCATACTCCTACATACAGTGAAAAATGCCTTATGGAGATGACTTTTCTGAAGTTGAACACTCAGCAAATTCTGAGCCTCTTGAAGAGTATCCTGTTTGAACCATGAAGTCTATGGATAGTAATAAAAAATCATATATCACACAATATCAGTTTAGGAATATGGAAGATCTCTTCTTCAAATTTTTATTTTAGACTGTAGATTTAACTGTGCATCCTCATAAGACTGCCCATCACACTGCACCATCTATAGAAAGTAAGAATCTTGTAATTATTTTAAATACCTGAACAGGTGAAGTGATATGCACTGTCTTTTGGGATAGGAAAGGGTAATCCTTCTGGACTTTCTGGAACCTGGATACATCATTAACTCTGACAACTACAGCATGATGCTGACTAAGCTGAAGGCTTGAACTTCCAGAGTCAGGCCAGAAAACAAAACAGCCTTTCTTTTTCAACAAGAAAATATCAGCCCCATACCAGCAGGAAGACTGTGGAGCACACTGCCTATCTTGGCCGGACTTCCTACAATACACACAGTCAAGATATGGTGCCTTCTGACGTCTATTAAAGCTCATGAAAGGTGGATGGTGTAGACAACATTTTCCTAGCAATGATGCCATCGTAGAGGTTGTGAAAGAGTGAGTCTTCTCTATTACTGCAGATTTTTACAAGCATGGCACACAGGCTCTTGTTCATCACTAGTAAAAATGTATAGCTAATGGTGGTGTCTATGTGGAAAAAATAGAGTATTGTAGCCAAGAATTTGCTCTATCAAATAGCATTATTGCGCTCATTGTTTCTGTTGTAGTTTCCATGGAAATAAGTAGGAGGCCTTACTTTTGGAGTAAACTATGTAAATAGATCTAGTAAAGTTAAAGTCCAAACATTTCAGTGTCCCTAGCCCTCATGCAGAACTGAAGGTAGTAAGAGTCCAGCTAGGGAAGACTTAAGACGCCTTACAGGCAATGAAGACCCTTATGGACATCTGAATGATTTCAATACAGAACAAGCTTGCTGTTCTATGTCAAAAGCATTTTGATGTAGATAAACATTTTTTCAAAGCATTCAGCAGATGGGTCTGAGTTTTTCATAAAGCTGACTAGTTCAGCAAAGATTGTATTTTGATTTCACAGACATGTAGGCTTTAAACATGTATTATTCTCTTTCAAATCACATTTTATAGAGTATTACACACTGGGAGGAATTATTCATAAATGGCACTAATGAATGTCAAACTGCATTGCAAGGTATGTTGAAAATTGTCCTATTAATTAATGGAGTAATTAAGCTTTTGTCAGTGACATATCCTATTGATGATAGGAATAGATGGCCTGTGTAAGTCTGCGCTAGGCAACTATCCAGACAGTCAACAGTGTTTAATGGATTACAGCAATTTAGTCCAGCTTTACAGTGATGGGACCACCTGCACGGGGCTGAGCTGACAACCTGCATATACAAACAGCAGTTTTGCACTTTTCCCCAGTAAAATCGTTCTGATTCTAAATTGATGTAGCCCTCCCTAGGATGACACATTAGCTTTTGGCCATTAAACCGTAAGTAGTGTTTCTCTGAGCTTTTGTGACAAAAATATCAAATAACTTCCAACTTTCATTTCCATTTAATTTTGTATTTTTATTCTATTTGCATATTAATGTGAACATGATGCAGAACTGTTAGATTAAAATACCTTGCTAAGGTTAATAGCAAGCAATGCATGCTCATTGAGTGTAAGTTATGAAAATATGAAACTTTTAGAAAAATACATTTCCAAGTTAAAACAAAACAAAACCAAAAACCTGTTCAGGCATATCTCCCATCATCTCCAACCCCCTCAAAGAAGGAAAGGATGACAAGTACAAAGATAAACACTAGAAGTAGGAATGGGAGGGGGAGAAACACTCTAAGTGCAAATCAACTCAATTGTGTGTGTGTGTGTATGTGCGTGTGCTATCTTACTCTCTTAGCAACAGATCTCTATTAATTCTGGTATTAATAATTTATAACCTGCCTTTATTTAACATGGTCTTAGAACTGAATCCAGAAGAGAAAGAGCACAAAAAGGGAAAACCACAATGGTGGGCTGATTTTACTTCAGTGTGGTTACATTGTCCATATGGTCAGATTTATTATCTTCACATCTTAGAATACATCTGAGTATTTTCAAATTTGGATGAAGTAGATTTACTGAGACAGCACTGATAAAAAATATCCACCGCCTTCCTCAAGATAAAAAGCAGCAAGCTTTTTATCTTCAGCAAAATGATCAGTGCAGTTAAACACTGATTTGTAGCTGACCACTAGGACAATGCACTTCCTGAAAAAGCAACACAATAGAATGGCAAAAGGCAGATCTTTTGCTGATCAGCTGCATATTTCCCCTTTTTCTAGTTTCAGACAATTAAGAGTCTATTTTCTTTCAGTTTCATGATTGTAAGAGATTATTATTTTACATCATTGTCTCAAAGCTTGCTGGGGACACAGATGAACAAGTCCAGGCAAGACCTGGGCAGGGGTTGAGAAATCCTTTGTCTGGAGAACTTTGATGGACAACTCCTGGGAACAGGTTGTGAAATCCTTTGTCTGAGGGACACAGATGGGCAAGGCCAGAGGCAACAAGAGAGAGATAAACTGCAGATTAATAGCCTTGAAGCAGTCTTTTGTGTGGACTTATCTCAAGGAAGATGGCCATCTCAGGGGGTACTCACATGACTCTTGCTCAAGCACCCAGGGATATCACATAGACAGAAAGAGAAGAAGAATAAAATGGGGACCTACAATCATGAGGTTTAGGTTTTCTGGCAACAGATTCCTCATGAAGAAGAGGTTTCTGCCATGAGAAGCCTCACGCCCCGCTTCTCTCTCTCCTGGACTTGCTCTTCATTCTGTCATGATGCTGAAGAAGAACAAAGGTGTCTGCTATCAGATTCCTCACTACGGAATTCCTGCACACTGATGGGCTCACCTGGGCCCACTACCTGAGTCCTGCTGCTTCCTCCCAGATTGGCTCCATGACTGCCTCCTGCTACCTGCTTGGTGCCCAAGGCTGGCCATGCTACTGCTCTCCCCCCTGCTGCTTTTGCCTCGGACCTTTGAAACGGCGTGCAATGGGACCGCTGCTGGATCCTAGTGGTGACTATCCCCACTAGACATGATTCTTGCTTCTTTCCTATCGATTCTATCGCCCTCCTTTCCTTCCCTGTCTCCCTGATTAGGATTTATAATAAACTGGTTGGACCAACATTTGAACTGTTGTTTCTTAATCTCACGCCAGGTATACAGATATTAGAAGAACCTCATTTCCCTCCTGTAAACTGGAGCGAGACAATGATGCTGCTAGATCTTTCAGAATTTAGACATTCAGGTTAGCATAGCATATTTAATGCAATTAAACTGTGAAAATGTCTCAGTTTAAATAGTTGAGCTAAATTTATTTCTGATTTATAGAACAGAAACAGACTTACACCAGTGACAAAAATATGCAACCTAAGTACAATAGCAAGATAACAATGTATGTACAATAATTATTGCCTGATCCCATCAAAAATCCATGATTCAGGACTGAAATTTCATTTGGTTTCTGCAAAAATATTGAAACTGATTAAATAGATTTTATATATATATATATATATATGACACATGGATGACAGCTTTAATCTTCTTCATGGTCACGAAAACAGCACAAATATCAGCTCCCAGAATGACTCTGTTGTACTGAAAGACTCTGGATTTGAACTGTTTGGATTTCAGTTGTCAGAGCTTTTAGAATATTCTTTCAAGCATTCCCAACATCACTTTGGGAGGTTTGGTAAGTGTCCAATGCATTTAAATTAAAATGGTGATTCATTACAATGCCTCAGACACAGTTACTTTGTCATAAACTATAGGCAATCTGTGTTTTTACATTAGCTCAATTACCACTAATAGAGTTTTAATGCAGTACTTTAATGGTGTTAGAGGAGAAATCTTCAGTGGTACTGAATTTGTCTTAAGGAGGAAATGGAAGCTAAATTAAAAAGCCTGGTAAAGAATGGAAGGAAGCATTGACAGTTATGTATGTCTGTCATAGAATCACGGAATGGCCTGGGTTGAAAAAGACCTCAAAGATCATCTAGTTTCAACCTCCCTGATGTGGGCAGGGCAGGGTTACCAACCACTAGACTAGGCTACCCAAAGCCACATCCAGAATGGCCTTGAATGCCTGCAGGGATGGGGCATTCACACTCTCCTTGGGCAACCTGTTCCAGTGTGTCACCACCCTCTGGGTGAAAAACTTCTCCCTAATACCCAACCTAAATCTCCCCTGTCTTAGTTTAAAACCATTTCCCCTTGTCCTGTCACTATCCATCCTGTCATTCCTCCTCCTGTTTATATGTTCCCTTCAAGTACTGGAAGGCACAGTGAGGTCTCCTTGCAGCCTTCTCTTCTCCAAGCTAAACAACTCCAGTTCCCTCAACCTTTCCTCATAAGAGAGGTGCTCCAGCCCTCTGATCATCTTAGTAGCCCTCCTCTGGACTCGTTCAAGAGCTCTGCGACTTTCTTATGCTGGGCACCCCAGGCCTTGATGCAGTACTCCAGATGGGGACTCACAAGAGCTGAATAGAGAGGGACAATCACCTCCTTCTCCCTGTTGGCCACCCCTTTTTAAATGTAGCCCGGGATATATTTAGCCTTCTGGACTGCAAGTGCACGCTACTGATTCATGTCCAGTTTCTTATCCACTCCAAAGTCCTTCTCCACAGGGCTGTTCTCAAGCAGTTCTTCCTCTAGTCTGTATAAACACCTGCGATTGCTCTGGCCGAAGTGCAAAACCTTGCACTTGACCTTGTTGAATCTCATTAGGTTCATGTGGTCCCATTTCTCTAGCCTGTCCAGGTCCCTCAGGGTGGCTTCTTTTTCCTCCAATGTATCAACTGCACTGCTCAGCTTGGTGTCATCTGTAAAATTTCTGAGGGTGCTCTCAATGTCATTGTCTATGTAATTGATAAAGATGTTGAAGAACACCAGTCCCAAGATCAACCCCTGAAGGACACCACTTATGACCAGCCTCCACTCTGACATAGAACTACTGATCACAAGATCACAACTCTCTGGCTGTGACCAACCAACTAATTCCTAATCCATCGAATAGTCCATCCTTCAAATTCACACCTCTCCAATTTAGAGTGAAGAATGTGGTGAGGGACCATGAGAAAGGCTTTGCTGAAGTCCAGATAGGTGACATCCATTGTCCTTCACCTGTCCACCGAAGCCGTCACTCTATTGTAGAAGGCCACCATGTCAGGCGAGATCTGCGCTTGGTGAAGCCATGCTGGCTGTCCCAAATTATCTTGTCATCTCATATGTGCCTTAACATGGTAACCAGGAGGATCTGTTCTGACCTTCTCAGGCACAGAGGTGAGACTCACTGACCTGTAGTTCCTTAGCTCTTCCTTTCTCTTTTTCTTAAAAATGGGAGTAATGTTTCCCTTTTTCCAGTCACCATGGATTAAACCAGACAGCCATGATTTTTCAACTACAATGGAAGCGGCTCAGCCACATCAGCCATCTCTCTCAGAACCCTAGGATGGATATCTGGCTGGAGGGAGATCCCTCCCAGCAATTCCTTAAGTGGCTGAAAGTTTGCTCTCCTGCAGTTCAGGGTCCTGACTACTTTTTGCCAGGCCTGCATTCTTCCAGATCACAAACTCCACCAGGGCATGATCTCTGAAGCCCAGTCTGCCTCCAATCTTAAACTCTGTAATGCTCTCTGCATTGGTGAGCACCAGGTCTAGTAGGCCTCACCTACTTTTTTCCAGGCTTGCATTCACATGAACAGAGAAAGAAAAGGTAAAGATAAGAAAAAAGAATATTAAAACACACTGAGTTAGGGGATGAAGGGTAAACATGGGCCAGCTGTAAAGGAAGCCAAGACAAAAGAATGTAGCAATCAGGATGAGATAGTAAGCTGAAGAATACAAGATGGAAGGGGTCCATAACATTGCTTCGTTTTGCTAACTCAAAAGGAATTCGCAAATAGCATTGCTTAGTTTAACCTTTTGCTAACTCAAGAGGAATGTACTGCTTAGTTTAACCTTATGCTAGCCTAAACACATTTTCAAAAGGGAGCCTTCTCAAGCCATCATAAAGGGGCCCCTAAGAAAACAATGGAAAGGGAAGATAAGCAGGAGAAGAAATTGCTGAGGCATGCAGGGCAGGAGAAAAACTCAGAATTCAGTGCTATAGAGACACAGATACTTTTCACATATCTGAAATAACTGATTGCTTAATTAGTTGCAATATATATAGATATATTACCATAAACAAGTTTAAGAATAAAATATATTCAACAACTGAGAAACTCTTTGCCTTTGAATGGAGTCAGAGAAAACAGTGTTTTTGACTTTTTTTCAGATGTTCAGAAAAACACTGAGACATTGATTTTAGTACATAAAATTATGAATTTGTACCACAAAATAGTCTCTCTGTTTCATTCTACATTTTTGAACTAAAAATAAAAAAATACGTCTGAACTGAAAAAATCTCAAAACTGTGCCTAGTGTTCCAGTGAGCTACATAACATTTTCTGTAATGAAAGACATTTCCTCTGAATCTACTTCTACTTTACGTTTCATTTATTTTCAATCTTCCTGAAATTCTGCAAATTGGGAAACAAATTCTGAGGCACTGAAAATATCCATTTCCTAAGATTTCTTTAAATACGTTTTAAGTTCTTTAAAATTAAATTGCTAGTCTTTTTCATCTTCCTGAGATAGATCCTATAAATAAGAAGAAGGACATACAAAGTGAATAGCAATATTTTAGATCTGTTAATTTAGAAAATGTGTGCAGATCTGCATACTGCCCACAAACATGCAGTATTTCATTTTTATTTTATTTTTATTTTTATTTATTTTTTTTTTTTGTGGGACAAAACTTTTATGATCTTATGCTGGTTTTATAGCAATCTTGGTTAGTAATTCTCTCCGTGGCATTTAAGAAAAGGTTAGGGTAACTGGCTCAGATACAGTAACCTTTTTTACAGGTGAAATGAACTCTGCACAGGAAAAGTAAGAACAATAAGTTCTTATTCATAACTTCTTTATGTGTCTTCATAATTATCTCTATTTAAAGATATAATATGTTTTATTATTATTATTATTTTTATTATTATTATTATTATTTTAAATAAAACTTATGTCTTTGAATCTTCTGACTCACTCTGCTTGCTAGTATTGTGGCATCTTGTATCTTTGGCATATTATGAGAGCAAAAGAAAGATGACAACTTCTCTGTAAACGAATTATATTTAGTTACCTCTTGAGTATTATTTTATTTTTTTCTTTCTTTATCAGGATTCAGGTATTGTTACTCAATATTGAGTGTCCTTTAACTGGAAAAAACAAACAAACAAAAACAACAACAAGAAAACAAACACCAAGAACAACAAATAAAATCCAGAGAATAAGGGATTACTTGGTGATAGAGAACCCATTAGCATTAGTAAAGTGCTTATTTCATTGAAATATCTGTCTGGAAGTCTTTGAGGAGAAGTCAAGTTATTCATATGGAAAGAGGTTTGGATAATTTTCATATTGAAGCTTGACTGAAACTTGAATTTTGAATCATATAGAGCTCTGTTCAGAAACTTCTTTATAAAATCTGATGATGCTGAGGATGTTCTCCCACTGCTTATCAAAGTAGCTGAGGAGGAAAGAGGAGGGGAGAGAAGGTACACTGCTTCCTTTTATCTGACTGCTAAAAAGCTGAAAGTTGGCTTTCAGTCAACTGAACTAGCTAACATGTTCTAACTCATTTTAGCATAAAGGAATTCAGTTCTCTCAGAAATTAATACATTGACAGTGTTGTAATATTATTTATCCTCCGTGTCATTAAGTAAACCAGAGATGATGGATCCTGAGAAGGATTACTAGAGAGATTTTTTAATGCATGTAGTTTTCAGTACAAGAATGTGCTGAATGTTTAAAAACATCTGCAAGAAAAGTTGTTTTATGACTCATGAGCTCTTGGAGAATTTGTATTTTGAAATGAAGTTTTTTAAAAGGACACAAGTGTAATCATTCCATATGCCTTCAGTGAGTAATCATGGATTATTTCCTTGTGATACTTTTTCTGCTACAAAATGCAAAAGGAATGATGCTGTTAACTCTAACGTTTTCTAATTCTGAGTCCTTACAACTAATGCAGAATTTTAAAGAAGCACTAAAACAACCTGGGCAGTAATGGATAGACTTTGATTAACCCAAACTTAGGGCAAGCATGGTGATACCAGGGTATTCAGTTTGTCTGTATATTTTCCTGTTAGCCATGGTCGTGACTATGGAAATATGTACCCACTCTCCTCACAAAATAAGGGAGAAGAAGGGAGGAAAGGAACTTAAAATAAAGTGTTTTTAAATGTACAGCATTGATAGAATTTAAATTGCATGCCATTGTCACAGTGTTCTTGTCTGTCATGGAAATTCTAAATAACATCATATTTCTGTTATTTCTTCCCTCTTTGCTATGCATATTTTTTTATCTGAATGAATTTTGCAAAGACTGTCCTATTTTGTGTTTTTATTATGCAAAGATTTCTGATCATGCAATATCGTTAATAAATAAACTTGTTTAGGAAAATATATTTATAGAATTGATAGATCTATGATTCATCTAATCTTTTCTCCCCACTTCTTCCACTTTCATAGCTGTTCATTAGGGTTTAATGTATTTCCATTCCCTCCAAAATACTAAAGAGGTGATCCAGTCAGTTAACCTACAGCAATTATGGATGAAGACAAGTAATAAAATATAAAGTAACAATTTTGTGTTAACATCTGAAATTTAAAGGAAAGGTTTTCCACATCATATGCTTCATCTCCTCCCTTCAAAGCATGGAGGGAAGGCATGGAGGCTGACAGAGTTTCTGTCTGTCTCTTTTCTATGTAGTAGCTTCTCAAAGAACGTTAATGCATCTGATATTTAAAGATTTCATTAAAGGACTCCAAATACATTGAAAACATTGAAATAATAATAATAAAAATCATTATTAGTGTAATTTCAAAAACTTGATAGATATCACAGAATCACAGAATGGTTGAGATTGTAAAGAACTTCTTGAGACATCGAGTCCAACTCTTCTGTTCTTACAAATCCAGCTAAAAAAGATTGTCCAGTCATGAATACCTCCAAGGACTGATGCTCCACAAGCACTCTACTTGAGTGATAGAAAACCCTTACAACAAAATTATGGATTTTTTTTGTGTTCTGATGTAAAACCGTGTTTCTTCCTCTTCCTCTTCCTCTTCCTCTTCCTCTTCCTCTTCCTCTTCCTCTTCCTCTTCCTCT
>JAPSGF010000052.1:560562-610357 GCA_035772895.1 Perdix hodgsoniae
GAAGGAAGGAAGGAAGGAAGGAAGGAAGGAAGGAAGGAAGGAAGGAAAGGAAAAAAAAATTTATTCTGTTTACAGCTGAAGGGAAATTCAGAACTATCTTTTGAGATTACCTTTGCAAATTATTCTTTATTTATTTTTTATTTCTCCTTCCCTTCCCCTTGATTGTTTATATTCAGTGCCTCCCTAAAGTCATCTCCTATTTTCACTTGTGCTGAATGAATCAACTCATTAAAACATTGGAATATCTACTAAGTTGACAACAAAAAGGGAGAGGGAGGAGTACTTTTCTGTTACATTAGTGTCCTAGTTTTGTCAGTTTTCCATATCATGACATCATGCAGCAAGCACTTTTAGCGATAGAACATACTGCTGGGAAACTACATTTTCTTTGTAAAGTGTCAGCTTCCTTGAGTTTCAGCTCTCCGAGAAGAAGATACATTGAGAATAGAAACTACAGTCCACAGAAGTCTCCACAATGTCACACATGATTTCCAGTTCTGGGTATAAGAGGTAGCAGAGCACAGCAATGAGGGAAAAGATCTCTCTTCCATTTATGGTAGTGCAGTGAGCAACATGGACAGAACGTCTCTTCCTTTAACTTGTTTAATTTATTACCTGTAACTCATTTAAGCAACAGAAAGGCAATACAGCTGGGGGAGAAGAAGAGGCAGAAATAAAGAAGAACAAGGGATAAGTAATGTGGTGGTGCTTAGGCATTTCATACAATTTTATGCTATGATATAATGACTGGAGAAAGATTAAAAAAAAAAAAAAAAAAAGATATAGCTCCTTCGGCAAAAGGAAAAAAAAAAAAGAAATAGAGGAAGAAATTTAAAGATGCGTGAAATATTTACAAACAAGGTTTGAAAGACATTGTCAATATGGATAGTTTTGGTAATAGCTTTCTATACATCTATACTTCTTTAGTCCTCTGACACCTGCCACTTTTTGCCATGAAAGCAAATTTTATGGGGATTTAATAGGCTTCAAACATAAATATAAAAATAGCATGGCTTCTAGCAGAGCTGAGATCTGCAAGTTTTCATGGTTTCTGTAATGTGAAATTGCTAACTTCTAGATAGGTGGTGAACATTATGATCTTTACACTTTTCAAGAACATCAATATATTTGTAAATACCTGATGAATCTAATTTTAAAAGCTTTGAAAATTGCTGTCCAAGAGTTTAGAACTAAGATCATTGATTAATATTTAAGTTTAACTATAAAAGGGAAGAAATAAAATTAAAAAAAAAGAAAAAAGAAAAAAGAAATAACTTGTTTAACAGATGGTACTACTAATTTGAAAGTTAGGAGCATATGGTAGCTCTCAACTGTCCCTCATTAGAAGAGACAGCCCTCAATTTAGACCTGAATCTCACACCAACCCACTCAGACCTGCTGTTCTCACATGTACTACTGTAAATTATTTACATCAGATAAGCTAACTCATGAAAACAGAACTGCTGAAAAATCTTAATTTTCTTACTGAAAAACAATTTCCAAAATTGCTCAAAACACTACAACTTCTCACTGAGTATTTAATTGAGAGTCAGATTTTCAAAAAATAACAAACAAATTTAATCAGTTATTCTTATTCTCAGTTTGAGCTAGTGAGTACAAAGAGCTCTTGCACCTTAGTTAAAAGCAGAACTATTCTGCAGTCTCCCAGCTATGCCTGAACTTATCAATGCAGTATCCTTCTATGTACAGTGGAAAGAGAAGGAAGGATATCTTTAAGTATGCAGGTCATCTGTATTGTTTTAAAATCCTTCTTCAGGATGTATTATCCCAGAAATATCTATAATTTATCTACAAAGAACAAGACATTTGTTGTGACTAGCTTAGATGGGAAAAAAATTGCAATGAAAACAAGCAAAGCTAGGTGAGAAGAATCCAAATCCAAATAATTATGTGGACACCATGAGCATGTCTGAAAACTAACCTTTTTTTCCTGAAAACTAACTGGACTTTTTTTTTTTTTCTTCTTTCTTCTTTTTTTTTTTTTTGGAATCTATTCCAAATACATTTGTCAGGCTTTTATAAAACATTTTTCTAAAAAAATCATAATTGTTCCTTACTTAATCATTATGTCATAAATTATTTACATTTAGTATGATATGTTTTCTAGCAAAATAACCAGAATCACAGAATCACAGAATTGCCAGGGTTGGAAGGGATCTCAAGGATCATGAATCTCCAACCCCCCTGCCACACGCAGGGCCACCAACCATTCCACCTAATGCTAGACCAGACTGCCCAGGGCCCCATCCAATCTGGCCTTGAACACCTCCAGGGACGGGGCATCCACAACCTCCCTGGGCAGCCTGTTCCAGTACCTCACCACTCTCTCCGTAAAGAATTTCCCCCTGACGTCCAACCTAAATCTCCCTTCCCTCAGCTTAAAACCATTTCCCCTTGTCCTGCTGTCACTCACCCTTTCAAAGAGTTGATTCCCCTCCTGTTTGTAGGCTCCCTTTAGGTACTGAAAGGCTGCAAAGAGGTCACCCCACAGCCTTCTTTTCTCCAGGCTGAACAAGCCCAGCTCTTTCAGCCTGTCCTCATAGGGGAGGTGCTCCAGTCCCCTGATCATCTTCGTGGCCCTCCTCTGGACCCTCTCCAACAGCTCCCTGTCTTTCTTGTACTGGGGGCTCCAGACCTGGACGCAGTATTCCAGATGGGGCCTCACAAGAGCAGAGTAGAGGGGAACAATCACCTCTCTGTCCCTGCTGGCCACCCCTCTTCTGATGGAGCCCAAGATCCCATTTGCCTTCCGAGCCGCAAGAGCACACTCCTGGCTCATGTTAAGTTTTTCGTCTACCAAGACCCCCAGGTCCTTCTCCACAGGGCTGCTCTCAAGGACCTCTCCTTCCAGTCTGTAGGGATGCTTGGGATTCCTCCGGCCCAAGTGCAAAACTGCACTTTGCCGTGTTAAACCTCATCAGGTTCACCCGGGCCCACCTTTCTAGCCTCTCGAGGTCCCTTTGAATGGCATCCCGTCCTTCCACCGTGTCAACCACACCACTCAGCTTGGTGTCGTCAGCAAACTTGCTGAGGGTGCACTCGATTCTGTCATCAATGTCATTGATAAAGATGTTAAAGAGCACCGGTCCCAAGACAGATCCCTGGGGGATGCCGCTCGTTACCAGCCTCCACCTGGACATAGAGCCATTGATGACCACCCTCTGTCTGCGGCCTTTCAACCAGTTTCTTATCCATCGAGTGGTCCACCCATCAAATCCACATCCCTCCATTTTGGAGAGAAGGATGTGGTGGGGGACCATGTCAAAGGCCTTGCTCAAGTCCAGGTAAATGACATCAGTCGCCTTTCCCTTGTCCACCGACGCCGTCACTCCATCATAAAAGGCCACCAGATTGGTCAAGCATGACCTTCCTCTGGTGAAGCCGTGCTGGCTGTCACGGATCACACGCCCTTTTCTCATGTGATCAAGCATGTCATCCAGGATGATCTGTTCCATGATCTTCCCAGGCACAGAGGTGAGACTCACCGGCCTGTAGTTCCCGGGGTCCTCCTTGCTCCCTTTCTTGTAAATGGGAGTGACGTGATCCTTCCTCCAGTCATCCGGGACCACACCAGACAGCCACGACTTCTCAAATATGATGGAGAGCGGCTCGGCAACCACCTCAGCCAGCTCCTTCAGAACCCTGGGATGCACACCATCTGGCCCCATAGACTTGTACACATTCAGTCTCATGAGGCGGTCTTGGACCTGCTCTGTCCTCACAGCGGGGGGGGGATTTACCACCCCAGTCCCCACCCAGAGGTGTAGGGATGCAGGGCTCAGGGACAGAAGGAGTACTGGAGTCCTGGCTGCCAGTGAAGACCGAGGCAAAGAACTCATTCAGTACCTCGGCCTTCTCTCCGTCCATTGAAACCAGTTCTCCTTTTACATTTACCAAAGGAGGTACACTCGCTTTGGCCTGTCTCTTCTGGCTAATGTATCTATAGAAAGTCTTCCTGTTGTTTTTCACGTCCCTCGCCAAGTTCAGTTCCACCTGCGCCTTGGCTTTCCTGATCCCACATCTGCAAGTCCGGACAACATCCCTGTATTCTTCCCAGGTGGCACACCCTTGTTTCCAGAGTTTGCACACACCTTTCTTCGCCCTCAGCTCCCTCAGCAGGTCCTTACTGAGCCATGCCGGCATCCTCCCTCCTCTGCCCGCTTTCTTGTTCAGTGGGACAGAGAGTTCTTGCGCTCCAAGGAAGGCATCCTTGAAGAGTAACCAGCTCTCTTCAGCATTTTTGTTTTTAAAGAGAGCATCCCAGGGGATCTCGGCCAACAGTCCATTGAACAGCTTAAAGTTTGCTCTCCCAAAGTTCAGGGTCCTGATGCCACTCTTCACCAGGCCCACAGTTCTCGAGATCACAAACTCAACCAGAGCGTGGTCACTGCAACCCAGGCTGCCTCCAACCTTAACACCATTAATTATTTCCTCCACATTGGTGAGCAGCAGGTCCAGCAGCGCTTCACCTCTGGTCGGTCTGTCCAACACCTGGACCAGAAAGTTATCTTCAACACATTCCAGGAGCCTTCTGGACCTCTTGCAACTCGCCGTGTGATCTATCCAGGAGATATCCGGATGGTTGAAGTCCCCAATCAGGACAAGAGCCCGTGAGCACGAAGCCTCCTGCATCTGAAGCAAGAAAGCCTCATCAACAGTCTCCCCTTGATCAGGTGGCCTATAGTATACTCCTATCACCAGCTGGCCTTTGTTAGACCCATTCCTAATTCTAACCCACAGGCTCTCAACCTGATCATGACTGTTTCTCAGAGGAAGCTCCTCACAGTCTATCCACTCTTTGACATAGAGGGCTACTCCCCCACCCTTCCCACCTAGCCTATCTCTTCTAAAGAGCCGATAGCCCTCAATGGTGGTATTCCAGTTATGGGAATCATCCCACCACGTTTCCGTGATAGCAACAAGGTCATAATTTTCTAAGCACAGCACGGTTTCCAACTCATCCTGCTTGTTTCCCAGGCTGCGTGCATTAGTATAAAGGCACTTCAGCTCGGCTTTCCGTCGCACCGCCTTTATAGATGGTCTAGGTTCCCCTAGAACAGCAGCATCCCCAACACCCCCCTGCCCCAGTCTATCCCTTCGTACTTGACTGTCGTCGCTCAGCAGGTTCGGTACGAGCCCTGGAATGACCCGCTCAAGCTTGACATCCCTGATTTTGCTCCCTTCCCCCTTCATACCTAGTTTAAAGACCTGTCAATGAGTCCTGCTAGTTCCTCAGCTAAGATCCTCCTCCCCCTCAGAGACAGACTACTTTCATTTGCTGCCATCATGCCAGGTGCTGAATAAGTTTCCCCATGGTCAAAAAACCATGATTCTGTGGACTTCACAGAATGGTTTAGATTGGGAGGAACATTAGTTCCAATCCCCCAGCCATGGAAATGGCTGCCCACCCACCAAATCAGGCTGTCCAAGGACCCATCCCTGGCATTTGACACTTCCAGGGATGGGGCACCCACTGCTACTCTGGAAAATGTGCCATCTTCTCCCCACTTTCTGAGTAAAGAATTTCTTACCTAGTCTAAAACTATAAAACTACTCTACAGTTTAAACTCTCAGTTTAAAGCTGTTATCCCTTTTCCTTCCACTACACTCCCTGATTAAGTCTCTCTCATTTTTCCTGTAGACTCCACTTAAGCACAAGAAGGCAACTATAGTATTTCTGTGGAGCTTTCTCTTCTCTAGACTGAACAATCCCAAGTCTTACAACTTTTCTTCACAGAAAATGTGCTCCAGCCCTCTGATAAACTTCACAGTCCTCCTATGGACAAATTTGCTATTGATTGCTATTTTGAAGTGCAGTTTATAATTCATGGATTGAAGCAGAAGCTGTCAGTATGATGAGCTACTTTGCTATTTGTACTACATTCAGTTCCTCTCTTACCAGAGACAAAAAAGAAAAAAAAAAAAAAAAAAAAAAGGCCCCCCAAACGCACTGCACTGTATCTGACTTTACTGTAAGAACAGAGCAGATTGATCTATTTTCAAAATGTCTTTCTTCTTTCAGAAAATGCTTTGCATCTGCACTGGGCTCTTATATGGAGAGAAATAATTTTGTGTCAAAGACAAAATTCATAGGGTATATTATGGAGTTGGTCCTTTCACATTTAATAGCTTGATTCAAAGTGTAAAAAAAAAAAATAAAATCTAGCAATTAAACAAGACATTAATAATTTACTTAGAACCATACGTTCGAAGCTGCTCAGCACTTTCCATGTCAAAGATGAAGTTTTAGCAGATCAAGGTATTGTGCTACATAGGCATATATAATGTGTATAACACTGATGTTTCTACAGCATATACTGCTAGGATTTAAAACAATTGCAGAGGTTAAAAACCTTGGGATACAGCAGAGATTAACCTGGAGAAGTGAGAGTGATCCACTTATCTTGCAAACTGTATAAGTATGGGAGAACACTGAAGTTTTTGCTGGAGTGATAATGCTGGATGTGGTTTAGCGGACTAAATATCAACTTTCACATTTAATTCAATAAAAGAAGAGTTCAACAAACATTACAGTAAAGAAAAGTTAACATAGAATATGTTATTGCAGTTTCATTCTTTGCAATCTCTTCTTTGTTCCATAATACTCATATTATGTTTTGTTATTGCTTTTTTTTTCTTTTTGCTCTTTATGATTCTTTTACAGTTTCCCTGTATAGTATTTTTTTCCTTTAAATAAAAATGAATATTTTCAGTTTGTTTCCCTTTATTCAGCTACTCTTAAATGACTGTTATTGTTCTCTTCTGCTTATTTACGGTATTTTGAATCAAGTATTTGATCTTTTTACATCCTTTTGTATATTTACACATTTGTTGCATTCTTCTGTATATTCATAATTTTGTGTGACTCCTATTTTTCTAATTATTTGATGATTTTCTGCTTATATGTGCTTCTATTTGTATTTTAAATGCTTTTTTTCCCTCTCTTCCTATCTCTAGATGTATTAATAGATGATGCAAATTTTCTCCCCCAGCCAACTAACCTTGCTCCGACTCTTCTATACTGTTGTAAATACCTCAGAATAAAAATCCTGGTACATTGTGGGCCATTTTAAAATTTCAATACAATTCAGTATTTCAATCAAGTTTTTCTTAATTATTTACTGTTTTCAACTTGTATTACTAAATTGCAAGATGTGTATATATAAATGTGTGACAAGGGGAAGCAAAAAAAATAAAACGGAAGCTTGGAGAAGAGAAGGCTCCGGGGAACAGGTTGCCCAAGAAAGCTGTGGATGCTCCATCCTTGGAGGCATTCAAGGCCAGGCTGGATGTGGCTTTGGGCAGCCTGGTATAATGGTTGGCAATCCTCCCACAGCAGGGGTTTTGAAACTAGACAATTATTGTGGTCCTTTTAAACCCAGGCCATTCTGTGATTCTATGATCCTATGATTCTATTAAGAATGGAGAAAAGGTATGTGTCAACAGTGCATTCAAATGTGCTCTAAATACATCATCAAAAATGCACCGCAGAAATTAAAGAAGGAAGAGGTTTCTATGAATATTTTTTTCATTTTATTTTTAATAAACATTAGATTAATTCTTACATTTCACAAAGATGTGCGATTCATGTAACAGGTCTTGATAAAAGATATAAAGCAAAGAAGATATATATATATTTAATGCTACAAAACAAAAAATAAATGACTTATGAGATATATTATACTCTAAGAATTGCTCTGTTAAAAGTGCAGCAACTTTACTATGGATGTAAGTTAGAATAATAAACTGGACATTTACTAATACTTTGCTGCCACTGAAAATAACATCAGCAAGCAATACTCAGTGACTGTAAGAATCCAAGGAATATAACTAACCAAAGAAATGTAGGCTTCTTTTACACTGGTTACTCCGTATAAGTGGTATCAAACACACAGTAAATAATGCAGTATTTATATTTCCATTTTTCTCTGAAGCCAAATATATATTTAACTATGAACTACAGAAAACATAAGAGAACAATGCAGTTTAGAGGTAAAGAACAAAATTAAGCACTGACAAAATTACAAGATAAGTATGAAATAAAGTTTTTAGGTTGCTGTTACTGTGCTCCACAGGTAGATGATGAATGTAAAATCTTGCTATAATTGTTTTCTGAAATATTTATGTTAATTTGCAAGGCTTCCCAAGTAGTGCTAGGAAATAATCTTTCTTGAGTTTATATTTACTGTAGAAAAATATTTTATTCAAAGGCATTGTCCATCAAAATACTGGTAGGGAAAAAAAAAAAAAAAAAAAAAAGGATGCATTGTGCATGAGATAAGAGCATTCCTGTGAGGAAGAAAAAAAATATCTATTTAATTCGTTATCCTGCCTCTGGCACTAGCCTGTTGCAGACATTAGTGGAGAGAATGCAATAAAAATAGTCATTGTTCCTTCTTTGTAGCTTTTTGTAACCACCAGATTAACCACAATCCTGAGCGAAAGAGACATCTTGAGTTTCTCAGCCACCTCAGTATGTCCCAGAGTCATAATCAAGGCAATTTGGATGATCATTGTTAAGCCATGAAGCATTTAACTCTTACTGTTATTAAAGGTCATCTTAATTTTGTTACCTCATGTGTGTATGAGGACCTCATTTCCTCCTCTGTGATTTTTTATGACATTCTTCAGGTTGTGTCTGCCCCTCTGTTAAACCTTCACTTAATGCTAAGAAACTTACTTGTTTTATTTGACAAATCCTTTTTATTATTTTTGTAATATTCAGGAGGTTTTCACTAAGAGGACAGCAGAAATTTGCCAGCAGTATAGGAAATAAACATTTATTTATATCCATCTTGTACCATCAAAAGAGGATTCTCTGTTACATCCTTCTTCACAAATTGCACCATGCTGTCATCTTTTTCTCATCATCATACCTTTCTCTTATCCCTTCTAGAATAGTGTATCTGTGTTCTTCCGTGTATGTTGTCCAGATACTAGAGACATAAGGATTTGGAACATTTCAGTGAAGTCTCAGTCACTTCAATGAAATTTAGGAAGTGTCTGTCATGTTACTTTGTCTTTTTTAGCTGGACTCTGAGCCAAAATAGGATAATTGTAGAAATGAAATTCTGTTATCATCTAAACGCTACATACTCAGCTGCCTCCTGACAAAATTCTTTAGCAAGAGTACAGGATACAACGTGAAGAGTTTCTTCATCTTGCTTCTTTAAGACAAATGAGTCTTAAAATTTGGGGGAAGAAAAGAAAAAAAGAATCACAGAATCCTTAGAGTTGGAAGGGATCTCTAAAGGCCATCTAGTCCAATTCTTGCACAATGTACAGGGACATCCACAGCTAGATCAGGTTGCCTTATCCAGCCCTGAATGTATCCAGGGATGGGGCATCAACCACATCACTAGACAATCTATTCCAGTGCCTCTCTGCCCTCACTGTAAAAGATTTTTTTTCCCTTATATCCAACCTAAATCTACCCTCTTTGAATTTGAAGCCATTTCCCTTTGTCTTATTGCAACAGACCCGGCTAAAGAGTCTCTCCCCTTCTTTTCTGTAGTTCCCATTTAGATACTGAAAGGCTGCTATCAGGCCTTCTCTTCTTCAGGTTGAAAAGACCCAGCTCTCACAGCCTGGACTCGTAGGGGAGGTGTTCCATTCCACTTATCATTTTTGTGGCCCTTCTCTGGATGCGCTCCAACAGGTCTATGTCTCTCCTGTGCTGAGGACTCCACATCAGAATGCAGTACTCCAGGTGAAGCCTCAGCAGCACAGAGCAGAGGGGCAGCATCAGCTCACTCACTCGGTTGGCCATGCTTTTTTGGATACAGATGGCTTTATGGGTTGCAAGGGTACATTGCTGGCTCACGTCCAGCTTCCCATCCACCATAGTACCCCCAGGTCTTTTTAAGCAGGGCTGCACTCAATTCTTTCAGCCCTCATGTTGGTTATAGGGGTTGCCTTGACCTAGGTGCAAGACCTTGCATTCAGATTTGTTGAAACTCACGAAGTTTGCCTGGGCCCACTGCTCAAGCCTGTCTAGATCCCTCTGGATGGCATCCCATTCCTCTGACGTGTCAACTGCACCCCACAGCTTGGTGTCATCAGCAAATTTGCTGAAGGTGTACTAGAGCCTACTGTCAATGTCATTAATGAAGATATTAGAGTATTAGCCCCAGCATCGACCCCTGAAGAACTCCACTCATTACTGATGTCCATCCTGACATCGAGCCATGGACCACCCCTCTCTGGATTCTTCATCCATTGAACAGTCCACCCATAAAGTCCATATCCTTTCACTTTGGAGAGAAGGATGATGTGGGATGTTGTTGTCAAAGGCCTTACTGAAGTCCAGATAGATGACATCAGTATCTCTTCTCTTGTCCGTTGATGTAGAGACACCATCATAGAAGTTGATCAAGAAGGATTTTCCCTCGATAAATCCATGCTGGTTCTCCCGTATCACTTCTCTGCCTTCCATGTGCCTTAGTATATCTTCCAGGAGGGCATGTTCCATGATCTTCCCCAGCACAGAAATAAGACTGGCAGGGCAGTAATTTCCTGGGTCATTCTTTATACCCTTCTTAAAAATGAGTGTGATGTTACATTTTTTCCAGTCACCAGGGACTTCATCGGATTGCCATGAGTTTTCAAATATCATTGAGGGTGGCATGGCAACTCCATCAGCTAATCCCCTTAGAGACAGGATGAACCTAATCAGGACCCATTGGCTTGTGGATGATAAGATTCCTCAGGTGATCACAAACCTGATCTTCTCTTTCAGTGGGAGGGACGTTGCTTCCCTGATCCCTCCCTATAAAAGCAAACATTTGTGGCCTGTATGAAGATATTATAATATTATAATCTTGAAAAGAACTGTACATTTATACTTCCAAAATATTTTACTCCAATTTATCTATTTTCAAAGTAAGCTGCTTAACTAATTTTTTGTATCATTTAGTATATCATGTTTTAATTCAATAGAACAAATTGTCATTTTAGATTTATATATATAAATACACATATGAACACATATTTGCATATAAATACATATAAATACATATAACTGCATCAATATAATTATATATATATATATATGTGTGTGCATATAAGTGTATATATATATGCATTTGTGTATCTAAAACTTCTTGGCCTTCATATGACCCACGGAACCTGCTGCAACTGTTTAAGCTACAGTAGTACAGACTGTCTAACTTCATCACTGAATGTGGAAATAGCTGTATTAGACATGGAGATGTAGAGGTTGGCATTAATGTTAGACAGCAGACCTGAGCTGCTGCCAAGAAGGTGGGTAAAAAGGTTTGAAACAAGTTCCACAAGCAGCCTCCTAGCAGAAAAAGTCAGCAACATTTTCCCATGTCAGAAGTTGAAGAACTTTGAACGAGTGATTTCTACGACTAGTTCATCGATAATTTTTAAGCAGTGATGCTATAAAATGAGGGAACTAGGTCTACATAAATATAAATAAATAAAATAAATATTAATATTGTATTTGTCCAAGTATGCTTCATATTTCATGATTTAATAGCCTATTATTTACAGAAAGCTTCAATCCAAAACCAGATTTTTGAGATATTTTTTGTTAAAATAAGTGAATTTGGTGCAATGCTGATACTATTTTATTAATGGGCATATGATACAGACATACACATTCATACATATATAAAGATTAACACGCAGGCATATGCTGAAGGCAGGAAAAATAATTTGTTAATTTCTTGTTGTTAAAAATGAACTTTTAGATATTATTTTCATATGTGTTCATTTTTGAAGAGTCAGTGAAATATAATAAAGGCATACAAAGGAACAGAAGATAAAATCAGACTCATAATTTTGTTGGAGTAACCTAGAAATGAGTACAGACCGGGAGAAGAAATAATTCATTGAGAACAGCCCTGGGGAAAAGGAATTGAGGGTTCTGGTGTACAAAAATTTTGACATGAGCCAACAGTGTTCTCTCGCAATCCAAAAGGCAAACTCTGTCCTTTTCTGCATCAAAAGACAGGTGTCAGCAGAGAGAAGGAGTGATTGTCCCTCTCTACTCAGCTCTTATGAGCCCTTGGAGTACTGTGTCCAGATCTGGAGCCTCCAGCACAAGGAAGATGTGGCACTGTTGGAGAAGATCCAGTGGAGGGCCACCAAGATGATCAAAGGGCTGAAGAACCTCTCCTAGGAAGGAAGGCTGATGGAGTTTGGCTTGCTTAGATTGAGAAAGAGAAAATTCAGGGAAGACCTCATTGCAGTCTTCTAGTACTTGAAAGGAGCTTATAAAGAGGAGGGAATTCCACCTTTTACACAGATATCTTGTGATGGACCAAGGAGAAATGGTTGAAAGCTAAGAGAGGGGAGATTTAAATGTTGGGAAGAAATTTTTTATTCAGAGTGTTTTGCTGCCATAGGCTACTCTGAGAGAAGCTGTGAATGCTCCATCCCTAGAGGTGCTCAAGAGCAGGTTAGAAGGGGCCCTGGGCAGCCTGATCTAGTGGATCACAACTCTGCCCATAGTAGGGGAGTTTGAACTAGATGTTGTTTACGACACCTTCCAAACTAAGCCATATTATGATTCTAAGCAAGTTACCTAAATAGCCTGATAAATGTGGTTTTGTATCACTTATTGTGATCTTTTAAATTAAACAGCATATGCATTTGAAAATAATTATATTTAGTGTTGTTTCTCTAAAAACTACACAACAGCAAATGCTGATTTGATTTATTCCTTGATGTTTGTTGTCCCTGTCTCCAGTCACATTCCAATTATCTTATAATAGAAAGAAAAATTTCAAATGAGTTACTGTATATATTTTAAAAATGTTCCATCTCAGACATCACTTTGCCCAGATGCTTAATACATATGTGAATTGGTCTGTTCGTCTGTCAGTTACTGGGCACAAGGACTGTTTCCCATTCATTAATTTTTCCATCTTCCCTTTCTCACAACAAATTCCATGAATTTCTGTGAATTTCGTGTGGATTATTGCCCTGTATGACTGAACTTCATCCCAATTCACATTAATTAAATCCATAATGAACGTTATGCTTTGCACTAGCAACACTGATGGGTATTGACTGACAGTAGTGTGTTTACAAAATATTGCAGCATAAGACTTTGTATAGCATGTTCTTTCTTTTCCCTTCCCTTTACCACAGTTGCTGACATTTTGGCTATATCTAGTGAATGACACTGACTCAATCATGGCAGTACCACACAGTGTAATAAGGAAGCAAGAAGGCATTTCCTGTGACTAAAAAAAGAAAAATATGGTATGTACACAGGCTTGTTGCAGCTAACTTCTTTGGAAACAAGACAAAACAAAACAAAGAAAAACCTTAACAACAAGAACATGAAGATATGTCTTAAAATCCTTTGTATAAAGGCTGTATAAAGAATCGTAAGTGCCTATGAAGGTACTATAATCATGATACTTTCTATGTGAATTTGAGGAATTTATATCAATGATCCTTGACTATAAAGTTCTAGAGATACAATGTACTGTTAGCCTTCTGTCTGTATATTCAGAGGCTGCAAAGAAGAAACAAGAGATAAATTGCATTCATTGCACAACAAATGTAAAGCAAAGATTTTTTTTCTAGGCACAGAAAATTACTTAGAAATTTAAATTCAAATTTTCAGCTAAGAATAGGAAAAAAAAATGACATCCATTTAAAATTTGATCTAAAAAATATTTATATAGGAGCAGTAATTAATATGAACCCACTATTTTCTCTGTAGTAGATTTATCTCCAAGGATCTTGAGACAGTTTTTAATATATCCAAACTTTCTAGTTTTAATGCTTAAAGAAATAGCTTTGAATAGTCCCACACAGAACAACTAAGTGCTATTACCAGAACTTCTGGAGCTCCTTCAAACTTCAAATATAGATGTACTTTCACCACAGCATGTCCTCCAGGTAGACCTTTGAAATTGGTTCCACATCTCTATTCCTCCAAAGCAGATGAACAGAAGCATAGAAAGAGCACATTATTCAAGTGATCAGAGTGGCCCTAAGCTATTGATCCATAGACAGCATGGAAGTGGAGGACACTCAACCAAAAAGACTTGACTTAAAATCTCTTACTGCAGAGGAGGAAGGAATGAAACAAAAAGTTTAGAAAGTTTTATAGTTTTTTAAAATGACGTCTGACAGTAGAGGATAAATCAGATGAAAGCTGGAGTGAGACTAGTTAAAAAATATATATAAATCAATATCATTTATTGCACAGGAAAGGAAATGAGTTAAAACTACACACACACACACACCTTACAAATTCTGCATATATATAAAATATTTCCCATATAAAATACTTTTCTATGTCTTCCTGCAGAAATGGTGGATTTGGGGACAAATAAAGTAAAATTATATTGAAATAGAAAGTGAATGTTACTGGAGAAATAAAGTATTCAGGAAGAAATGATAATTTACGATCACTCTATGCATAGCTGTGCAGAACTCCACAGTTTTCATTAATCCAATTTTATTTGGATGATTAAGTATTTTGAAATAGAAAATGAGATGCAGCTAAAGCGGACTATTAGACATATTTTCCCATCTCTCCAAGAAAAGCAGGAACTGAAAAATAAAAAGGCACCACTGGAGTATGTGCATGAGAGTTAGGAGGGTACTGATGCTCAGAAAATGATATAAAAGGACAGCAAAGGTAGTACGTATAGATTCAGCTGTGGGTGCCAGTTACTGTTCCAAGCAATGCTGAATTTCCAGCTGGGAATGGTAGCATTTGCTAAAGCATCTGCAGGAAAACCATTTTCATCTTCCCTCCATGATAGAATTCCTTGGGGTGCCTGAAGACCGTAATGAAATCCAAAGGGAGACTTGACAGTGCTTTGGTCCTAACATTTTGTCTTACTTTCATGCAGTACTGTTGTACAGTTGTGTGTTGTGTCTATTCTGCCTCTAATTATCTCTGATTAGCAGGACTCCTTTGCCTTGAATGGCTACTTTTTTCTCCCTCTATCTTTATAAAAATCTTTATGGAAATGAGTTCAGAACAAAAATACATTTTCTAGAATTATTTTAAGAACACATTCCATACCCACTTCTCACCTCCTGCCTCCTTGCTTTTGCACCAGTAACTATCAATATAGTTACTTCAATGAAACTAATCTTTACTTTTAATAATATTCCATCCCTTGTTTTTCCCTACATGCTTCCCAGTGGAAACTCAGGCTATGCTGCAGCAATACTGGTGAGACAGAAACTTGCTTTTCTTGAGTAAAATCCCTGCAATATCTCCACTAAAAGTGTTTCTCACAGCTGATCTAGGTGGAGGAGCAAAGGGAATACAAACATGTAGTTTTTCCTGAAACACAGAAACATCTGTTTGAGTCACAGGTAGTTTGTTGGCTGAGTTCAGCAGGGGAGAAACTGGCAATTAATCTAAAATGTCACTATATTTGATAGAAATTGGTGTAGAGGGTTTCTAGGGAAATAAGGGTAGCTCTGTCAGCTAAAAATTGAATGTATTTCTCTGATTTATTCGTTCATAAAGACTTTAATGCACTCAAATAGTAAACTTTCCTAGGAATAAAGTCTGCTTGGTGACATTCCATATAAATGGTGACCTATTTTGTGGAAATAGATACATCAGCATGGATAAAAAGTTCCTTACACCAACAAATTCCTGTCTGTGGGCAAAAGAGCTGTTACAATTTCTTCTCTAAAGAAATAGATTAAGAGATGATCAAATTCACAATGTTTGAGGTTGAATTTGCCCTTTTGATACAAACTTCTTTGGGCTGACCAGTATGCACAAATGTAAAAGTAGATTTTGTACTTTATGCTGCTTCCCTTTCAATGACTTCACTTCTGTTCTATTTGTTTGAAAACAAGATTCCATTCTAAGATCACCCTGAAGTCTTTGGAAAAGCATAAATGCCTACAAAATACAATTTTGAGGAATCTTGCCTAAATTGAAATTCAAAATATATGAATTGCAGAAAATAATGTGAGTAATATATATGAAGAGGATTTTCTCTTATTTAAGGTATATTGTTTTCAAATTTGTTATGTTTTAACCTGTTGTGATGACTCTAATATCTCAGTGGTATCTATGCCATTTCAAAGGACTGACCAAAAACTACCTGAAACAGTAAAATTAATTTAGATAGGTTTTGGATTAGGTTTTAACAGACTTCCAGATTAGCTTAATTTCTGATCCTTCTTTTAAATTTTTGTTTTATTTATCTTGTTATCAGTATTTTTGCTAATAATACCTGCAGCTTAAAAACTCTCCAGAAAAGAAAAAATAAAATAAAAATTGTGCAGAGAAATAGAAATAGATATATCTATATATCTATATCTATATATATCTCTATCTATCTATCTATCTATCTATCTATCTAGGTAGATAGATAGACAGATATAGATATATAGATATATAGATAGAAATTTATATTTAACATAGAATCCAACTTTTGGCCAATTTGGCCAAAAAACAATTTTAGTAGATAATAAATTTTTGCCTTAATGCAGACATTAGTCTTATGATAGGTGACACAGAATATATCCTTCACAGAGATTGAAAAGATATTTTGTCTTTGAGGTTCTAAATTTTGAAGAATATGAAGGAGATGAAAAAGGGTCATTTGCAAACAACAGCTTACTCCCCAAGAAGAGGAACGCTATTGTTTTTCTTCTGCTTTTTAAAAAGTTTACCTTACGGAAATGATATAAGCTAATTTTAATGGAAAATAAAATCTGTATTAAAGTATTTTCCCTAAGAAATCCTTTACTAAATCATTCTTGAAATTGTTTTAAAGTGGCATGATTTCTTTCTGTATTTGGTATTGGTTTCAAGTCATTGAGTTTTCCTTGTGGCTATTTGAAAATCTAGCTTCTCATTTATTAGCAACCTGAATTAAATTGTCAATAGTTTAAATTATTAAACATTTGGGGACAGTGGAGAGGGAGAGAAGTGGAGTATTATACTTGGCATTCAATCAGGTCAGATAGGCAGCAGCCAGACAGTCGCCAGAGCGTAATGACTATATTGAGTTATTTTTACTAATCAGAGAAAATTGTGAAGCACCAGTCTCACATAAATCAATATCAGAACACCAAGAAAATAAGCAAATGTATTCTAAAACCTGAAAGCAGCAACGGAAAAGTCTCCAGTAGATTTTCTTTCTTCACAAGATCTTTTTCTTCACTCATCTTGAGACAGAAGTAGTAAGGGAAACTGAGACAATGCATTTATCCAGATTCCAAATATTCCTTTTAGCAAATTAATTCTCATTTTATTTCCAATTTCCCTTTTAGATTTATTCATATTTTAGTAAATATGTAATGTATAATCAACATGGAAGATTCTGGTAAACACTGGTAACACTTTATGTCTGATAGTAGTGAGATAGCCTCTGAGAGACAATTGGCTATGACAAAGATATTGATCATTAAAAATGGTTAAAAATATTCAACTGTTTTTGGATTTATTTCCTTATTCTGATCCATTCAACTTGATAATTTACTTCCCTGTCTAATTCTTCACTGCTACTATACTGCTGGCAGTATGAAGTCCACTAGGATTGATCACTGCAGTGCAGTCTGTCTGTAGCTTCTGTTGCAATAGGGATCTTTAACAGGGGCAGCTTCTAAGCCTGACACATACAGTCCTGCTGGGGTACTCCTCAAAGTTGCCAAGTTTTGACAGGTTTAGCACGCCTGCGAAACTTTACAAGAATAAAAGGGTCTGTGTAACAGGAGCTCTACGTTTGTCTGAAGGGTAAATCTGTCAGCTTGTACAGGTGACTCCAAGAACAGATTCTCCTACCACACAAGTGGTAAAATTAGTTTTTAGATGGCTTTTTTTCCCTTAAATCTAAGTACCTGATCTATTTATCATTTATGACTTTTTTTACCTTCTTACTTTTTCCTTGTTCTTTTCCTATAAATTCCTTTTGATAGAAACACTATTTAAACCTTACTGTACTATTTTTCTTATTTTCTTTTTGTAAACATTAACTGACTCAATGTCTTTTTGTTTGACCTGCCTCATTTGGATTTTGATCTAATCTGATTATAAACAGTGGAAATCTTACAGATTTTCATTGGAATCTGGATAAATAGGTATTAATTCACCAATTAATACTTTAATGGCATCTTTAAAATATTATGTGCAATACTGATTGAGATCTGTGGTGTTTGGCAGGATAATTAAGCCCCCTTTCACATGAATAGTAGTTTGAAATGTCATATTCCAAATTTGAAGCTTTTGCTGAGAATACAGTTCACCTAATGATATATCAGACTTTTATACTTTTAAAGATTATTCTCTCTCTGTACTATGTAGAAAATACATATGAGGTGAAAATATATGATCAGCTACCCTGAGAACAGCTTAATGCAGTTTTTTGAAATCTTCAAAAAATGCAGAAAATATAAAAATAAATTCCCCTAAACAGAGCCTGCTCTGAAAGCAGTGCCTCCAATTTTATTTTAAATATGTCCTTGTTTAGGATAAACAGCAAGTGTAAATATATATATATACTTGTATATGCCTACAAAATATAGACAAAATTTACTTCTGTGCCCACATGGCTTTTAAATTGCAGGTGATTTAAGCCTAGGTTCTGGAATGCTTTTATAGGCAAAGTCATTGACTTCATAGCAGTCTACGGAGCAAGGACGGATCATACTGACAATACTGAACATACTGATAATAGCTGCCTAAAGTACCCCCCGAAATTCAATTTTCAAGGATAAAATCTGAATTGTTTTTAAGAAAAACTTCTAGAATCTTATCAATCTTAAATTTATTTTAGATTCCTCCTTCAGAGTTAGTTGCTAATTCTTGGAAAAACTTGGAACAGAATGTTCTAAATTTCCACAGATATGCCTTCTGAAAAACACGGAAGATAAATACCAGACATAGAAACATCAATAAACTTATGGACATTGCTAGAGATGTTAAATGGAAGTAAATATCACGAAGTTTATGAAAGTCCCAGCTCTTCTGGGGTTCTGAGCAGTTCTGAGTTCTGAGCTACTGCACCATTGTCCACTGACCCTTTTAACACTGAGCTCAGTGTACCCTTACAATTCTTACTAGATTTAAATGAAATTACTTATGGTCAATGATTCTAACTGTTCTTAATAGTACCCCTTTTTTTGGTTCAGTCTTGTCAAATGCAAATTCAGGATATCTTGCCCTGTTGCTAGAAATTCTCTTTATTTTTCATTTTTGCATATAGGTAATTCATCTATTATTTAACATTAACCCAAGATGGGTTCAGATTTTCTCTACAATTGCAATCAATTTTTAACAAAGCTAAAGCTATTTATAAAGTGAAAGAATCTGACTACATAAAATTTCCCCTGGAGTACACTATCTTTGTCAAGTTCATCGGAATTATCCCAGAAATATCCCAGAAATATTTACTTCTCATACTTCTGTTAGCTATTTATTATATGTACTATATTAATCACAGTCATCTCACTTTAATCTCAAATTACCTCACTTACTCATCAGAACCCATCATTGATCACAGATACACAGATTATGGGCAAAAAGGACAGGGAGAGACACAGCTTCCCTAAATAGAATAAATCTGATCTTAAGTAAAGGAACAAATCTTGCATTTGTCCCTGAAACAAAAGGAATTTACCAAAACTATTTATTTTTTTTTCAATCCTTTTCGTTTTTCAAGATTTATGCAGGGTTTTGGTGCTGTTATTTATTTATTTTCACAACATGACAATCATAGATTTTTCATTATCCTAAGATCCCTTTAAGAATAAATTCACATGTACATCCATTTGCAATTTTTTTACCCACCATTTGATAAAATTGAAAACTGATTTCTGAAGTCTTTCCTTCCTACTTCCTTGACTTCCCTTCATTTCTTCATTCATTTTCTCCTACTTTGCACTTGCTTCCTTCTCTGAGTTTGGCATTTTGTCTTAAAACAACTGAAATATTTTCACCTAACTGTATTCTGCAGGTGTTCTATGGTAACACCAAAGACATCCTTTCTCCTCTCTTTTACAAGATGGTCTTCAGTGTTATTAATCATATTTATCTGAAATATACCTTCTCATCCACCTGTGGACTATTGTTCTTTTATCTCACTCCAATCTACAGCTGTGCTGCTTCAACACTGATGGACAGCTAGGTTATATCATACTGCTCTCTCATTCCCCATCTGTAGAGGACAGGCATAGGACATAAACAAAGTTCCTGGTTTGAGATGAGAGTGAAATCACCCATTGATTGCTATCATGGAAAAAAATAGATTTAATGTAGGAAGATTAACACAGTCTGTGTCCTATAACAGATTAGCACGGTAAGAACTCAAAGGAAACTACAAACAACCTCTTCTGCCTCCTTCAAGGAGCACAAGGTAATAGGGAACAGAGGCTGTCATCAGTTTGTAACACTTTGTCTCTGTTGCTCCTCCATGGTCACACCCTCTCTCCATTCGTGCTCCAATGTGAATTCCTTCCCCAGGATGCCAGCCTTTGCAAACTAATCACAGAATGGCCAGGGTTGGAAGGGACCTCAAGGATCATGAATCTCCAACTCCCCTGCCACATGCAGGGCCAACAACCTCCCTATTTAATACTAGACCAGGCTGCCCAGGGCCCCACCCAGTCTGGCCTTGAACTCCTTGAACACCATCAGGACACCCAGGTGCTTCTCTGCGGGGCTGCTCAAAAGGACTGCTCCTTCCAGTTTGTATAAATGCTTGGGATTCCTCTGGCACGAGTGCAAAACCTTGCACTTTGCTGTGTTGAACCTCATTAGGTTCACCTTGGCCCACTGTCAACAGTTTACGGGCTGGTTCAGCCCAGTTCTGTGACTAGTGAGGCAGAGGGATTTCACAGAATCTGCGCCTCAGGAAAAGGGAATCAGGGAATGCCAAAATAATTAAAAACAGTGACCACGACCTGAGGAGAAACAAACTAATTTACTAAATATAATATCAGAATGCAAGATAACACACTACAATACAAGATAATTGGAATTGAAGCTAATAAATCGAATATAGTGAGAGTGTCCAAAAGGTGGAAAGGCTGCACCATAACACTGATGTGAGATGTGCAGTCAGGTTGAGCAGCAGGGAGGAGAGCAGATGAAGAAGAGTGCATCAGGTGATCTTGCTAGGCGTTATATCTCCTCTCTCTGACCACAAAGCCTCCTGGGGAATGTAGTTCTCTTCCGGACAGCTACCCGGAACTGGAGCATTAACTCCTAGTACACTACATGATGTTATGATGTGGAATACTGATAAACAAAAATCATAAAACCACGACTGCTCACCTTTCAAGTCTATTGACGTCCTTCTGAATGGCATCCCTTCCTTCCACCATGTGAACCACACCACTCAGTTTGGTGTCATCAGGAAACTTGCTGAGGGTGCACTCGATTCTGTCATCAGCATCTTTGATAAAAATGTTAAAGAGCACCATTCCCAAGACAGACCCCTGGGAAATCTTGTGTGGGCTTCTCACAGGCTACAGTTTTTGAAGAGCTGTTTTAACATGCATCTGTGCCGTGGCCTACAGTCCTTCAGGAATGTAGCTCCTTGGAGTTATTTATATACTACGAACTTTTTTTCAAATGAAAGCATGATTTAACTATGTGTTTTTAGCTGTATTTTTGCACACTTCCATCTGAGATTTTGCATCATTCAATATTAATTTATTTTAAATATAAATAAGAAATTCTGTCTAACAAAAGGTTGAAGTTGGAAAGTAAGCATAATATTGTCAGTCTGCAAGATCCATCAACTAACAAGAGTAAAAACAAATTTTAGTGCTCATTCTCTCATAACATCATAACGCTTTCTTATCTCTTTAGATGTTAACAGTAAATGTTAATATTTTCAGTGGAACTCAACTCAAGATCAGATGCTATTTTCCAGCTTAAAACAAAACATCAACAAAGAAAAAAATCAAGGGAAATATAATATTAATGGTTTTATGACTCCTTTAATGTTCAAGTTAAAGACTTCAAAAGTATGATTAGTAATTAGAAACAACTTGTCAGGAAAGGGAAATGAATAAATGAATACGTTTAATAAGAATTTGTGTTTATACTCTTACTAGCTCTGGCTATCATAATACTCAAAATACTTAATTAGTGTCAAGTTTATAAAAAATACTATTTCTGACATTTACTGTCAACAAACACAACATCTAAACAGTAATGCAAATCAAAGAAAAACCATTTAATGCAAGATCAGTAAGTGGAGTTGCTCTATAGGAAAAAAAAAAAAATGCTTTGAATGATATCTCATGTAACAAACATTAGCAAAGCAATTTTTTATGGAATACTTTCCTTCATTGAAAAAAGTGGTTTATTCAAAGCTTGCCAAAGTTATTCAATTTTAAATATAGCATCATCTTATTACTTTGTTCATAAAGTCTTCTATCCAACCCTTGGTGAATCAGATATATAATTTAATTAATCCAAAGCTATTTATATGGATTTTTACATAAAAAGGATATAATTATGTTACCTGCTACCCTCTGCAGTTTGTTGACACAGTTGATAAATAAGACCCTATGCAGTTGCTTGTGTATCACCTTGGCAGGATGGAGAAGGGAATTGGAAGGGCAAGTATGAGAGAAATCCTGAGTCAAGAAAAGAATCCAAAACTGTTTAACAAAGAAAGTGAGGGAGAAGGAAAAAGAAAACAAAGGAAAGAAAAAGCACAGCACAACAACAACAAATGCGAAAGTAATCATTCACCAGGAGCAGCAGGCCAGTGGCAGCCAGTCACTAAGTGATGACTGTCTTTGAGAAACTCCGCCATAGTTCTGTTCCTGAGTATATCATGTGGAATATGCTTTTTCCTGGAGACATTCAAGGCCAGGCTGGGCAGGTCTCTGACCATTATGATCTTCCTGAAGATGCCTCTGTTCATTGCAGGAGAGTTGGACTTCAAAGTCCCCTTTCAACTCAAAATATTTTATGAATCCACACCCCTCTGACCAATTTTAACTATCTGCCCTGGCAATGTTTCTGTCCAACTTCTTGTGCACCCACAACCTACTAAGTAGCAGGGCAGCATAAAGAGAAATTACCTTAGCTTTTTAAGCACTGCTTGACAATGGCAAGAACATTAGTGTGTCATAAGCACTCTTTTCATTATAAATCCAAAATTTAGCACCATATGGGCTACTATGAAGAAAACTTAATCTAACCCAATAGAAGATAATACATTCCCTATTAAAATGAATGAATGAATGAATGAATGAATAAATAAATAAATAAATAAATAAATAAATAATAAAAAATCAGGTATACATTTATTCTGAGTCAACATTTTGTAATTTTAAACATTTTATAAACCCTAAATTGAGAGTAAAGCACAGATGTATACTACTGATTTGGTAGCATCCTCATTTCAGCTGAGACAGTGTTAATAGCAAACAGACGTTTTGGTTTTTGCTGAATAATGGGTGTGTGTGCCAGGCCAGGCCACTTGGAAGGGAATGGCACAGCAGCAACATGCTGGGGAAGCAGAACCAGGACAGCTGGTGGATTAGGCAAGAAGTTATTCTATAGTTTTTACATCAATCCACGAGAACTATTTTGTTCCAGCTCTCCTCCCCATCCCACTTTTGACTGTTTTTGCCATAAAGTTGCCAGGAGGAAAAGACCTGACTTTATTTATTGGCTGCTATACAATGGGATTAAAAGCATTAATAATTGGGAAAAAAAATAATAATAATAAAAAACTTTTGGACATCAAGGTCATTTGGTAATAACACTTTTTTCTTTTTTTTTTCTTCCTGTTAAAATCATTTTAATTCATTTTTTAAATGTATTTTGAACTATATTTGCTCACAACGTTCTTCATCTTATGCGGAAATGTTGCATTAAGTGGAAAGAGATAATTATTTACTTATGAAAGCATTATTATTTCAGAAAGTATTTTAAAATCTGGAGTTTATCCTTCTTTTTCTTTCCCCCCCCCCCCCAATCTTTAGATAATGTAGTCAGTTTCTCTACATTCAAACTCATTAAAATTCTGAAATAATTATTAAATAGTTAAACATTTGGCATAATTATTTACATTCTTAGGTAGTTATTAATAAAGTGCTAAGTAGTCATCTTGTAGTCATTAGTAAAATGTGTAATCCTCAAAAGAAGCATGTGCATTTAACTGTCACAACTGTCTAGCATTCCATTAAAGGACTGGAAAGAAAGGTTTATATAATGAGGTTTTTGTTTTATGGACACAGCTGGAATAGTTTAGGGGAAATAAATAGGAAGAATACAGAATAAATGTCAAGATAAAGCATAAATTACCACCAAAGACAGATTTAAATTAGCATGGCCTCTTATCTTGACTGCTTAGAGCAGAGAAAATTGCACTGGAGAATGACTACTTCTCTTTTTCAGAAGGACATGAAAGTGATGAAATAGTTACAAAGCCAGTAGCTGATGGTGGGATATTAAAACCTAGAGAAACACAAGTAAAGTTAGTACTACTATTAGTTATTGTGGGTACTGTACTTCTGTTGTAAAGGATTAGCTTTGCTTTGGTTGTGATTTTTAATTGCATTTGTTTGTAGAATTTTCAAAGAAGCAAAAAGTTTTGTTTCAATTTGTTCTTAATGTGAAGTTGAAAACTAATTACAATACTTACTTCCTTCTCTTAAAAAATGACCACAGCAAAATGACATTCCACTGAATGCAGTTGTGCAAGTAGTTCTTGCTGTGGTGCATAGTAGAAGAAAAACAACCTCCTATGTAAGATTGATACTTCTGCTTCAAAGCAAACTAGAAACTGCAGTACTTTCCTGCAAAGCACTGGATAAGGAGGATATTCTAAAATCACACAAGAGAGGAATACAAAACTAACTGTAAAAATAGGCAGTGTTTTAATATGAACAAAAAGAAGGTAGAGTTGTTGGGGAAAGAATGCATTTTTAGAGCTTCTGACAAAGGCTCTTTGTCTGTAAGATGTTTCTGTCAAGGTCTAATCATACTATCTATCTGCCTGCTTTTACCACAGTAAATTCTAAAATAACTCAAGAAGCGTAGGCACAGTTTTGCAATTGGATATCTGGGATCTAGAAGAGTGGTGTGATAAGAGAGAATGATGCTACTATGCAAGAATAACTATTGATGAAGAGTCAGCATCTTCAATGTCAATATGCAATGATTCTGTCCCTTAAAAGCAGAAAACAATTCTGTACTACATGCTCTACTGTAACCAGGAGATGACCTAGGCATATTAAGGGGGTCATAGTTTCATTTCTCTGGAGATCAGTTTTCTTCCAAAGCTGTTCATCACTGTTGAAAATAGCAGAGATTTTAAAATTCAGCAGTATAAAATCCTCTAAAAGTATCTGTGCTAAAAGCTGTGATTCTCTTACGTAGATTCCATGTTTCCCAGAAAGGTTGTGGAGTCTCCTCTTGAAAGAGCTTCAAAAGCCATCAGACACTGCTGTAGGTGTCCCTGCTTGCACAGGAGGAGTATTATGATATTAGATGACTTTCAGACATGCATAGGGAATTCAAGCTTCACTTTCTCCCTCAGGGCTTATTTACTTGTTTCTTTCCCTCCTCCACTGTTATTCTTGACATCATACATTTATTTTAAATGTAGAAAAAATTGCATTTGTAGTAACATGGAATTGTGCCATCAACATTATTGTTAATTGCTATGAAATGTCACAGCACTGAGTAGAAAATAGCTTAGAAAATGCACCATTCAGAAGGCACACAACTTTCCTTGACCAGAGAAGTTTCTTCAATGCTTGTTGCAATCTTTCAAAATGTTTCTTTGCAAATAAGTGGGGTCAATTTACCATTCAGTAAAAAAATTTGTATTTCCATTGAATTCAGGGAGGCTACATTGTATGAAACACTGACTTGGAGACATTGGTTATAAGATTAGAAAATGTCTGTTAGATTGTATATATCAACACTAGATAATAATAATTGGAAGAGGGCAATAAGGTCTCTCCTCAGCCTAATTTTCCCCGGACTGAACAGCCCCAGTTCCCTCAGCCTCTCCTCATAGGGCTGATTTTTCAAGCCCTTCACTAGCCTCGTTGGCCTTCTTTGGACCTGCTCCAGTACCTCAGTGTCCCTTCTGTACTGAGGAGCCCAGAACTGAACACAGTACTCAGAATCACAGAATCACAGAATTATCAAGGTTGGAAAAGACCTAGAAGATCATCTAGTCCAACCATTACCAATACTTCCCAGCTAAACCATATCCCTCAACACAACATCCAAACGTTTCTTGAACACTCCCATGGTCGGTGACTCTACCACCTCCCTGGGCAGTGCATTCCAGTGCCTGACCACCCTTTCCGAGAAGTAATATTTCCTAACGTCCAGCCTGAATCTCCCCTGGCGCAGCTTAAATCCATTCCCTCTAGTTCTATCACCAATTATACGAGAGAAGAGGCCGACCCCCAGCTCACTACAACCTCCCTTCAGGAAGTTATAGAGAGCAATGAGGTCTCCCCTGAGCCTCCTCTTTTCCAGGCTGAACAATCCCAGCTCCCTCAGCCGCTCCTCATAAGGCCTGTGTCGCGGGTTAAGCAAGATCTACCTGTGCCCGTGACAGGGGGGCAGCTGGCCCAAAAGGGCCGCTGGCCCAAAAAGGGAAGGGGAAAAGGGAATGGGAAAAGAAAACAGCGGCAGCGATCTAAGGAGGCACACTTATTTACTAAATACTAAATCAGAATACAGAATAATACAATATAATACAATATAATTGTAATTAAGCAAAAGAGAGAGAGAGAGAGTGAGTCCCAAAAAACCGAAAGGCCTACTGTAAGCTCTAGGCGAAACGGCTGGAAGGCACCCCACGCTCCAAAGGATCCGGGAGAGTGTGTGATATCAGTCACGGGAGTGAGATTATATACTGTCCTGGTCCCGTGACTTATCTCCTGACCGTGATGTCCTCTGGGAAATGTAGTTTTCTTCTGTGAACTATCCATACTTTACATGATGTTGTGATGTGGAATACTAATAGCAGAATTACAAAAGTATTAAACCATGACAGCCTGTGCTCCAGACCCCTCACCACCTTCGTAGCCCTCCTCTGAACACGTTCCAGGGCCTCAATGTCTTTCTTGCAGTGAGGGGCCCAAAACTGAACACAGTACTTGAGGTGCGGCCTCACCAGTGCAGAGTACAGGGGGACAATGACCTCCCTGTTCCTGCTAGTAACACTGTTTTTGATGCAAGCCAGAATGCCGTTGGCCTTCTTGGCCATCCAGGCACACTGTTGGCTCATGTTCAGCCGAGCATGAATCAGTAGCCCCAGGTCTGTTTCCTCAACACAGTCCTCCAGCCACTCCGCCCCAAGCCTATAGCGCTGCCTGGGGTTGTTGTGGCCAAAGTGCAGGACCCGGCATTTGGTCTTGTTAAACCTCATCCCGTTGGCTTTGGCCCAGCTCTCCAGCCTATCCAGATCCCGCTGTAGGGACTCGCTACCCTCAGGCAGATCGACACTCCCTGCCAATTTGGTGTCATCTGTGAACTTACTGAGGGTGCACTCAATGCCCTCATCCAAGTCATCAAGAAAGATGTTGAAAAGGACAGGCCCCAGTACCGACCCCTGGGGGACTCCACTCGTGACTGGTCTCCAACTGGATTTGACCCCATTTACCACCACTCTCTGGGCCCGGCCCTCCAGCCAGCTCCTTACCCAGCCGAGAGTGTACCCATCCAAGCCACGGGCTGCCAGCTTTTGCAGGAGGATAGCATGGGAGACAGTGTCAAAGGCTTTGCTGAAGTCTAAGTAGACCACATCAACAGCCTTTCCTTCATCCAGCAGATGGGTCACAGGATCGTAGAAGGAGATCAGATCGGTCAAGCAGGACCTGCCCTTCACAAACCCATGCTGGCTAGGTCTGATCTCCTGGTCATCCCACACCCGCCGCGTGATCTCCCTCAAGATAATCCGTTCCATTACCTTCCCTGGCACTGAGGTCAGGCTAACAAGCCTGTAGTTCCCCGGATCCTCCTTACAACCTTTCTTGTAAATGGGAGTCACGTTGGCAAGCCTCCAGTCTTCTGGGACCACACCCGTTAACAAGGAGCGCTGAAAGATAATGGAAAGAGGATCAGCGATCACCTCCGCCAGTTCCTTTAGCACTCTTGGGTGAATCTCATCCAGACCCATGGACTTGTGACAGTCCAGTTGGAGCAGTGATTCCCTGACCACTTCTTCAAGAATCACAGGGTGTTCAATCTGCTTCTCAGCCGAGACTACAAAGTTAGAGTGTGGGGAGCCCTGGGAATAACCGAGATGACTTTTAAAGACAGATGTAAAGAAGGCATTCAGAACCTCTGCCTTTTCCTTATCCTCTGTGATCACATTCCCAGCCTCATCCAGTAAAGAATGGAGATTCCCCTTTGTCCTCCTCTTACAGTTGATGTATTTGTAAAAGAGTTTCTTGTTTGTTTTTACCCCAGCGGCCAGCTTAGATTCAAGCTGGGCTTTTGCCTCTCTGATTTTCCCTCTACATATCTTAACAGCCTCTTTGTAGTCGTACTGAGTTGCTCTTCCCTCCTTCCACAGGCGGTAGATTCTCTTTTTCTCCCGCAACCTTAAGAACAGCTCCCTATTCATCCACGCTGGTCTTCCCTGCCAGCTCATTTTGCGGCTCAGGGGGACTGCCCGCTCCTGCGCCTTTAAGACTTCCTTCTTCAAGAGCGACCAGCCATCTTGGACCCCTTTGTTCCCTAAGACTGAACGCCAGGGAACTGCCCCTACTAGTCTTCTGAACAAATCAAAGTCTGCCCTCCGGAAGTCTAAAGTGGCAGTTTTGCTATTCTCCCTCCAGGCTCCACCTAGAATCGAGAACTCTACCATTTCGTGGTCACTCTGTCCAAGACAGCCCCCAACCTCCATTTCTCCCACCAGACCTTCCCTGTTTGTGAACAGCAGGTCTAGCGGGGCAGCTCCTCTCGTGGGCTCTCTCACCAGCTGCATTAGGAATTTGTCCTCTATGCATTCCGGGAACCTCCTAGACTGCTTCTTTTCCGCCATGCTGTACTCCCAGCATATGTCAGGGAAGTTAAAGTCTCCCATGAGAACAAGGGCCGGTGACCGCGCAGCTCCTGCCAGCTGCTTATAGAACAGCTCATCTGCCTCTTAATCCTGGTTTGGAGGTCTATAACAGACACCCACCAGGATGTCGGCCTCATCAGCCCTTCCCCTCATCTTTACCCATAGGGATTCAACCACATCATCCCCAGTTACAAACTCTGCAGCATGAAAGCAATCCCTGACATAGATAGCCACGCCACCACGCCTCCTTCCTTGCCTATCCTTCCTGAAGAGTTTGTAGCCATCCATTGCAGCACTCCAATCATGGGAGCAATCCCACCATGTTTCCTTTATGGCAACTATGTCATAGTTTGCCTGCCTCACAATGGCTTCCAACTCTTCTTGTTTGTTGCCCATGCTGCATGCATTGGTATAGGCGCACCTCAGCCAAGCCCCTTGCCTCGTTCCTGATCCCAATACCACTTCATCAGACTTATCCCTAGAAGACCTGCCTTTACCCTCTTCCCCCTTCATAGAGTCATTCTCCTCCATCACAAAGGCACAAGACCATGGGTTCTTGCAAGCACATCCCTCTCCTGCAAGTACTGGGTCACTACGCACCGATTCTGTGTTAGTGACCCCAGTTACACACCCATCCCCCTTCATACCTAGTTTAAAGCCCTCTGAACGAATCTGTCTAACTCTCGGCCTAAGATCCTTTTTGAACGCTGGGAGAAGCCACTCCTATCAGTTTCTAGCCAGTCCAGTCTCCTGGAGACAGAGGCCAAGTCAAAGAACCCAAATCCCTGCCGAGCACACCAAGCCTGGAGCCAGGAATTAATCCGCTGGCCCATTATATTAAGTCCCTCATTATTCCCTATAGCTGGAGGGATAGAGGAGAACACAACTTGTGCTCCTGAACCCTTTACCCATCTCCCCAGGGCTCTGAAATCCTTTTTCAGAGTCCTTAGGGGTGTTCTGTGTAAATTATCACTACCAATCTGAAACAACAACAGAGGATAGTAATCAGTGGGCTGGACAAGGGAAGGAAGTTTCTGCTTTATATCCTTTACACGGGCACCTGGGAGGCAGCAGACCTCCCTATGCAGAGGGTCTGGCCTACATATTGGCCCTTCCGCTCCCTTCAGCAGAGAGTCACCAATTACAATGACCCATCGTGTTTTCCTATTTGATGATGTAGTAATTTTAGGAGAAGACTGGTTAGACTTGGAAAGCACCAACTGAGGAGATCCATCATCACCACTATTATCCAGTTGTCCCTGCAGAGCACTGTACCTGTTCTGCAGGGGGAACTGAGGGGGCTGGGGACTCACCGGGGGGGCACACGTGCATCGTCGAGAGGGGGCCATTTGTCACCAACCTACATGCTCCAATTCATTACCTTTGTTCCCAGGAGGGTGAGAGGACAGTGGGTTCACTGTAGCAGGAACTCCATCTGCATGTAGGTTCCCCTCTGTCACCTGTTTGCAAGGCGGCTGGGGGTGGCATTCTCCGTGCAGAGCCTCCTCTGGACTCCAGGATCTAGGAGCCGATAGGGCTTGGTGCCAATAGTCTATCTCCCTCTCAGAATCCCTAATGCTTCTCAGCCTCTTCACCTCCTCCTTCAGGTCAACTACGAGGCTGAGCAAGTAGTTAACCTGGTCACATCGTACACAATCACTTTCTCCCTCACCCAGTACTGCAAGGGCCAGGCTCTGGCACTCAGCACAGCCAGAGACCTGCACACCAGCATCTCGGGTCAGGGGCTCAGTCTGAGTCTTCTCAGACTTTCTGCTAGCAGCCGTCCTATCAGGCATGTACAGGACCTCAGTCTGTGTCACTGCAGTCTTCTTGGTGGCTGGCTCCCTTCTCTGAGGGCATGGGACCCTTGTCTGGGCCTCGTCAGTATTTCTGGCAGCACACTTCCACCGGGGCACAACCATTGCTAAGCAGAATACTTACCAGCACTGAAACAGGAAGTCACGAGGTGCATGGACCCTGGCCCCTCCTGTCCGTCTCTGGTGGGCAGCGACTAGTCGGTGCCCTCCCTGTGCCGGTTTAAATCTCCCGCCGTTGCCTGGTAACGCCCACGTGCTGCGTCAGCGCCTGCATCAGCAGCTCTGCAAGAGCTGCTGGGCTGCTCCTGTAGCTCCTGTAGCCTGGGGATTCCCTGCTTGAAGGAACCGCCCGAGATCCCCCTTGAACCACGCGGTCAGCCGCTGCTGATAGGTTCGGGACGGCTCCGAGTCAGGCGACTTTGGCGATCGAAAAGGTGAATGACTCACTCAACGTGAATCCTCACCAGTGCTGAGTACAGGGGCAGGATTACTTCCCTAGTCCTGCTCACCACACCATTCCTGATACAAGTTAGGATGTCATTGGCCTTCTTGGCTGCCTGGGCACACTGCTGGCTCATATTCAGCCAACTGTCCATCAGAACACCAAGGTCCCTTTCCATCAGGCATCTTTGCATCCACTGTTCCCCAAGCTTGTACGGTTGACTGAGGTTGTTGTGACCAAAATGCAGGACCTGACACTTAGCCCTATTGAAACTCATATAGTTTACCTTAGCCCATTGATCCTGTCTATCCAGGACCCTCTGTAGTGCCTTTCTCCCCTCTGGCAGATCAACACCCCCACCCAACTTGGCGTTGTCTTCAAACTTACTGAGAGTGCACTCAATCCCCTCATCAAGAGGTTGATACCTCCATTCAGATCTCCACTGAGATTGAGATCTCCATTCAGAGATAGGATTAGGAAAGCCAAGGAGCAGATGGAACTGAACTTGGTGAAGGATGTGAAAGATCACAAGAAGGCATTCTACAGGTACATAGGCAGGAAGAGACAGTCCAAGGAAAGTGTCCCTCCTCTGATGAAAACTAATGTGGAACTGGCTTCCTCGGACATAGGAAAAGCTAAGGTACTCAGTGAGTGCTTTGCCTCAGACTTCACGGGTGGTCAGGCTTCCCGTGTCTGTCAGGACCATCGGCCTATAGTTGAGGGTGTGAGGAGTAGTTCCTGTCCCACTGTAATTATGGAACAAGTCCGAATCCTCCTCATAAAATTGAACATGTATACATCCATGGGGCTGAATGATATCCATCCTAGGGCTCTGAAAGAGATGGCCGATGTGGTTGCCAAGACACTCTCCATCATATTTGAAAACTCATGGCTGTCTGGTGAAGTCCCTGGTGACTGGAGAAAGGGAAACACTACTCCTATTTTTAAGAAAGGGAGAAAGGAAGACCCAGGGAACTACAGGCTGGTAAGCCTCACCTCTATGCCTGGGAAGATCATAGAGCAGATTCTCCTAGAATCCATGTTAAGGCACATATGAGATAAAGAGATGATTCGAAGCAGCCAGCATGGCTTCACCAAGGGCAGTGTTTGACCAAAGGCATCATGCCTGACCAATCTGGTGGCCTTCTATGATGGAGTGATGGCTTTGGTGGATGGGGGAAGGGCAGTAGATGTCTCTTATCTGGATTTCTGCAAAGTCTTTGATATGGTCCCTCACCATATCCTTCTCTCTACATTGGAGAGGTATGGATTTGAAAGATGGACTGTTTGATGGATTAGGAATTGGCTGGCTGGACACAGCCAAAGAGTTGTGATCGGTGGTTCTCTGTCAGTGTGGATGCTGGTTACAAGCACTGTCCCTCAGGGGTTGATCTTGGGACTGATGCTATTCAGCATCTTAATCAATGATGTAGACGATGGCATCACGAGCACCCTCAAGTTTGTATATGACACCAAGCTGATGGTGCAGTTGATACACTGGAAGGAAGGGAAGCCATCTAAAGGGACCTGGACAGGCTGGAGAATTGGACCCATGAAAACCTAATAAGGCTCAATAAGGCCAAGTGCAGGGTGCTGCAATCCCAGGTATCTATACAAACTGGAGGAAAATCTCCTTGAGAGCAGCCCTGTGGAAAAGGACTTGAGGGTCCTGGTGGACGAGAAGCTGGACATGAGCCAGCAGTGTGCACCTGCAGCCCAGAAGGCCAACTGTGTTCTAGGCTGCATTAAAAAAGCAGCCAGCAGGGCCAAGTGTCCCCCTCTACTTGGCTCTTATGAGACCCCATCTGGAGTACTGTGTCCAGGCCTGCAGCCCCCAGTACAGGATGAATGTGGGGCTCTTGGAACGGGTCCAAAGGTATGGGAATACAAGAAAAACTGTTCAGAGCAGAAGCTGTGGAGCAAGATAAATAGCATGAGGACCAAGGACACCTCTAGAAAAAGAAAGAATGTCTCATGACTCTAAATGGATAAGCGCCTGTGTGAATGGTTGAAGAGTGTTTTGTAGAACACTCTGTTGACATGTAAAGGTGGATGGGAAAGTTATAGGGGTGGCGGGGAGAGCTAGATAAAGAAAACTTGTGAAGATATATAAGTGATGTGAGAACTTGTAATGAACAATTTGGATCTTTCACCAACCCACATGTTCTTCCTACAAAAGGGTGAGTTGTCCTCCTCCTTCATCAAGACACAAGACTGTGGTATCTTACTAGCACATACCTGTCCTACAAGCACTGGCACTTTACACACAGGCCTGTTCTAAGGACCCCAGTTACATCCCCACCCCCCTCTGTACCTAGTTTAAAGCTCTATCAATGAATCTTCCCAATTCCTGTCTTAAGACCCCTTTCCACCAGTGGGAGAAGCTACTTCTATCGGTTACCAGCAGGCCTGGCATAAGAGCAGAGGTCAAAAAACCCCAAACCCTGCTGGGCACACCAGGCTTGGAGCTAGTTCTTAATCCGCTGGCTCTTCATATTCAGTCCCTCATCGTTCCCTATAACTGGAGGGATAGAAGAGAACACAACTTGTGTTCCCAAACCCTTTTCCTGTTGCCCCAAGACTCTGAAGTCCTTTTTCATTTAGGAAAAGTTCTTCCTATATTATCGCTGCCTACCTGAAACAACAACAGGGGATAGTAATCTGAGGGCTGATCTAGGGAAGGAAGTTTCTTCCTTAACATGTTTAACCTGGGCTCCCAGGAGGCAATAGACCTCCCTGTGTAGAGGGTCTGGTCTACATATTGGCCCTTCTGCTCCCTTCAGCAGAGAGTCACCAATGACAATGACCCGTTTTTTCTTTGCCGACAAGATTTTAATTTTCCTCAGGGCAAAAGAGCTCTATCCCCAGGTATAAGAAGTCAAGAAAGGAAGGCAAGAGACTGCCATGGCTGAACCAGGAGTCAAACTGAAGAGCAAGACAAAAATGCACAACTAGTAGAAGCAGGGAAAGTTACCATGGGAAGAGAGCAAAGAAACTGCTAGCCTGTTTAGGGATGAGGACAAGAAAGACAAGGCCTAACTTGAACTAAACTTGTCAAGAGACAGAAAAGTCCAGGAGGTCATACCCCTGCTTGCCAGACACTGGCAAGCTAGTAAAAACAGACAAAGAGAAGGCTGAGGTACTCAACAATATTTTTGCCTTAGTCTTCTCTGATAACTGCTCATCACACAGATGAATGATTGGTTTCGAAGAAGGGTTTTGGGGAATCAATATCCTTCCCACTGTAAGTGAAGATCAGATTCATGATCACTTCAGGAACCTGAATATTGAGAATTCTCTGGGTCCTGATGAGATGCATCTCTGAGTCTAGAGGGAATTGGCTGATGTAGTTGCCAAGCCACTCTTTATGATATTTGAAATATCACAGCAGCCAAGTGAAGTTCCTGGTGACTGGAAAAAAAGGCAAACTTGCACCCATTTTCAAGAAGGGAAAAAAGGATCATCCTGTGAAATACTGAGCTGTCAGTCTTACCTGTGTACCGGGAAAGATCATGGAGCAGATCCTCCTGGATCTATGCTAAGGCACTGAAAGACAGTACAGTAATACAGAAGAACCAGCATGGCTTCACTAAGGGCAAATCCTGCTTGCCAAGTCTGCTGACTTTCTATGATGCTGTAACTGCATTAATGGACAAAGGAGAAGCCTCTGTTGTCATCTTTCTGGACTTAAGTAAAGCCTTTTACACAGTACCCCACAAAATTCTTCTCTGGAAATCAGAAATATATGGTTTTGGTGGATGGACTTTTAGATGAATGAAGAGCTCGCTGCAGGATCAAATCCAGAGAGTGGTGGTCAATGGCTCAATGTCTGAATGGATACTGATGATGAATGGTATCCCCAAGGGGTCAGTTTTTGGACCAATATATACTTTTTAATATCCTCATCAATTATATTGACTGTGGAGTCAGGTGCACCCACAGCAAATTAGCTATGACATGAAGCTGTGGGGTGCAGTTGACATGCCAATGGAATGGGATGCCATCCAGAGGGTCCTAGGAAGGCTTGAGCAGTGGGCTCAGGTGAACCTCATGAGGTTCAATAAATCTAAGTACAAGGTTTTGCACCTGGGTTGAGGCAACATCCACTACAAATACAAGATAGCGTAAGGATAGAGTGCAGCCCTGCTGTAAAGGACTTGGGGGGTGGTACTGGTGAATAGTAAACTGCACACAAGTTAGCAGTCTGCCTTCCCATCCCAGAAAGCCAGCAATACCTTGGGCTGCATCCAAGGAAGTGTGGCTATCAAGATGAATGAGGTGATCCTGCCCCTCTACTCTATGCTGGTGAGGCTTTATCTGAAGTACTGCATCCAGGTGTGGAATCCTCAGTGTAGAAGAGTCATGGACCTGTTGGAGCACATCCAGAGGAGGGCCATAAAAATGATTCAAGGGATGGAACATTTCTTCTACAAGCACAGGCTGAAAGAGCTGGGGCTATTCAGCCTGGAGAAAAGAAGACACCAAGGTGACCTGATAGCAGTCTTTCATCATTTGAAGAGGAGTTAAAGGAAAGAAGGGGACAGACTATTTAGCAGGGTCTGTGGTGATAGGACAGGGGGAAACTTTCAAACTTAAAGAGAGTAAATTTAGATAGGATATAAGAAAAAAAGGTGAAGGTTGTGAGGTACTGTAACAGGTTGCCCAGAGATGTGGTGGATGTCCCGGCCCTGAAGACATCCAGGACCAGGCTCTGAGTAATCTGATGTAGCTCTGCATATCCCTGTTCATTGCAGAGGAGTTGGATTAGATGACCCTTAAAGGTCTTTTCAAATTCTTAAGTTTCTATGATTCTGTAATTTCTTTACTAATTGTACTAATGATGGCATGTTGATCTATTATGAGGCATGGAATTCTGAGAATGAGAATGCAAGATTTCATTGCATTATGTTGCTCATTTATTTGGCAAGAATCATTTTCTTTTATTGCTTTATGATTGTTCATAATAACTTTTAGATTTTCTGTAGTATATTTTGAAAAAGTAATGAGGTGTTGATAAAACAACAAAACCATACAATATTTTGCCATGAAATCTTTAGAACAAAAATACTTCATTTTGGATGTAAATTTATATATTGCAGCTTTGTGAAACATTACATGTATCTTCTTATTGCGAGCAATGTTACAGGGTTTTTTTTGTTTGTTTTTTTTGACATGTTGCATTTCATAGAGGGGTTTTTTCTGTATGGCAGAATTATTCCTTTGTCATGTCTTCGCTACTGCAAACAAAATCAAATAGGACATCTTTGCAGGGGAAACCACAAAGGAGCGGATAAAAAACAACATAGGTCATACCTCTATCATTTTTTCTCTCTTCAGTGTCACAAATGTTTGTGGGTTTGTATACAAATTCAAGTAATCAATAGCTTGTGGAATAGCAGTCAAGTCAAGGGATTGATAGTGGTTGCTTAGCAATTTGGTAAATACAACACATTTCTGTATCTAATTAGTGAAAAAACACTGTGGAGTACTATGTTTTTAATCTCTGGGAAAAAGTGGTTTGTTTGCTTGCCTATTTGTTGCTTTTTATTGTTTTAAAAGGCAACTGGAATTATTCAGGATACTTACCTCTTAGTTCATATCATCCAGATTTAGAGATGTAATTAACTTGTATGAGGTAAGAGTCCAGTTGCCTTAGATGTCTGTTCAGTAGCTTGTATTCACAGTTAAATGTTTAACTTCAACACTTTGTTCTGAGTTAGATTAACTCATTAGCAATGAGTCAGCCCTAGGAGCACAGGTGTAGGCAATTCACCTGTGTTGCTGGAAGGGGTGGAGCCTGGCTCCACCTCTCCTAGACCCATTTAAGAGCTGACTACAAGTTAGGAAAGATCTTTCTGGAATCCTTCCCTTTGGGGTTTCCTAGTGAGCCCAGGACAAGGGTAAGCCCTTGATCTATTCTTTTTGCTGTAATAACCTGCTTAGACAAACTCTCTCGTGTATTTCTTGATTATAACCCGTGTATATTCATTGATTATACACTTAGTGAGCCAGGCAGACCAAATATACTAGAATTTACATTGTATCCTTTCTATGGAATTTCTATAAATGGGTCAGGGGGGAGAATGCTACCCCCCCTTAGATGAAGTTATTCCAGGGCAGATCCAAGGACTTGTGGGATCTCCCTATTAGGAACTAGCAGCTATCATTGAAAAATATGGTCTTCTGCATATTATGGGAAATATCTCCCCATATTTCATGGCAGATTACTTTCGGGGACTAGTATATCAAAGATATACTAATCATGAAATAAGACAATTAGCTGCCTTCACAGTGGCATGGCCACTGCTATAGATAATGCTCAAATGAGGAATAATACTCGAGAAAATGAAAACTAACTTTTGAAAGGACATATTGAAAAGTTAGAGCAAGGACCTCGCACATTAACAGGGAAGAAACTAATTCTGCATCTTCCAATAGGTGAAGTTGGTAAAATTTCAATAGACAATGGCCAGACTCCTGAATCAACAGACTTCATTGATCAGGAAAATAAAAATTCTAAATTAGTTCTCGAATCTGTGATTCAAAGAGTAGAAGAAGCCGAGGTCCTGACAGTGATTAAAACCAAGATGCTGGTTATTTGAGCTTCTCAATCAGGGTAACTCATAAGGGTTTCCCAAAAACAAATGTTTAATTATTTAAGTCAGGCTGGGATCCAATTTGCTAAGATTGACTGCCAGCCCAATCATGTACTTCTCCAGCTTTGGAGACAACTAGAGGACAGTCAAAAATTTCACAACTCCCCTAAGAAACAAAGGGTAAGGGCTAAAGAGAGAATAACAACAACGACATGGAACCTAGAAGATTTCATTGTTCTCAGTAGAATATTGCTTCAGTCCAGGAATGCATCCTGGACATAGATATTCTATGAGGTCTGGTTCTCCAGACAACTATTCCTGTCACCCGAACATGGTTGAAAATGGGGGCTGGCTGTCTCCCACCCTGGGAACATAAAGTGTCTATTGTCCCAATACAAGAATACACTTGGGCATAGATATTGTATGGTGTCTGGCTGTCCAGTCAACTGTGGGAGAGTTCAGACTTCAACAGAGGTGTATTAGTATCTGGGCAGTGTAAGCAATATTAAGAAGCCATGCAAAGCATGGGCCTATTTGCCTGCCAAAACTGTGCTGGATTATTAATGTAAGACAGTAGGGACTCCCGGGTGGGCAAGATGAAATATCGAGAACAGTGCAGGAATTAGAAAAAGTGGGCATTATAAGACCTGCACACAGTCTCTATAATTCCCCCATATGGCCAGTGCGAAATTTGGATGGTACGTGGAGAATGACAGTGGATTACAGGGAATGAAATAAGGTCACGCTGCCTATTTATGTGGCTGTATCCAATACTGCCTCCCTAATGGGCGCATTAAGTAGGGAGATAAAAACGTATTATTGTGTCCTAGATTTAGCAAATGCATTCTTCAGTATCCCAATTGCTGAAGAATCACAAGATCAGTTTGCATTCATGTGGGGAGGCAGGCAGTGGACCTTTTGGGTCCTGTCACAGGGGTACATGCATTTGTCAACATATTGTCATAATCTAGTGGCGTATGACCTGGCTGATTAGAAAAAACTTGATGATGTTAACCTGTATCATTATATTGATGTTCTCCTGTCGACATCCAACTCACTGGAGGTAGTAGGGCAGGCGGTGGATTCATTAACTGCCTATTTACAACAGAGGGGATGGGCTATAAATCCCAAAAGGTGCAAGGTCAGGGCCTGTCCGTAAAATTCCTGGGGGTGGTTTGGTCAGGAAAGACCAAAGTACTACCCAGTGCTGTCATGGATAAGGTTCAGGCGTTCCCAGTCCCTACAATGTTGAAGCAGCTGCAAAAGTTTCTAGGTATGTTGGGTTACTGGAATTCCTTTATACCTCACCTAGCACAGCTGCTAAGGCCACTGTAAAGACAAAAAAAAAAGGGCAGCTATGGGACTGGGGGAACACAGAACAGGATGCTTTCCAACAGGCAAAACAGGCAGTTAAACAAGCCCAGGCGTTGGGTATATTTGATCCTACCCTCCCAGCCGAGTTGGATGTTCACATTACCCAAGACAGCTTTGGCTGGGGCCTGTGGCAACACCAGAGTTCTTTTGGCCCCCCCATTGGTTGCTGGTCTCAGGTCTGGCATGGAGCAGAAGAAAGATGCAGCATGATTAAAAAACAGTTATTGGCTGCCTACTCTGCATTACAGGCAGTAGAGCCAATAACTCAAACGGCTGAAGTTATAGTTAAGACGTCTCTGTTGATTCAGGGGTGGGTGAAAGATCTGACCCACATTCCTAAGAAAGGGGTGGCCCAAGCACAAACAATGTCATGGTGGGTCACCTATCTCAGCCAAAGGAGCAGTCTGTCTTCATCACCCTTGAAAGAAGAACTTGAGAAGATCTAGGCCCAGTGATGTATCACAGTGATGCACCAAAAGAAACACTGGTTGCTCCACCAGTAAAGAGTCCTGTTCAGGAGGGAAAATATCCTATCCCTGAAGATGTCTGGTACACAGATGGGTCCAGCAAGAGCAACCTGAGCAAGTGGAGAGCAATAGCATACTGTCCTTCTACCAAGACAATTTGGTTTGACAAGAGGGATGGTCAGAGCAGCCTATGGGCAGAACTGCGAGCCGTGTGGATAGTTATAACCAAAGAACCTGGTGATGGTATTCTGAGTAACTGTACAGATAGTTAGGCTGTGTACCAGGGGCTTACTCTTTGGATTGCGCAGTGTGCCACCCAGGAATGGACTATCCATGCCTGACCAATCTGGGGCAAAGACATGCCGGGCCATCAGGAAGTGTGCTGCCTTCCTGGGGCTCAGGTCAGAGACATAACCAGGAAAATCCCTAAGCTGGCTAGGTCATCTGACTGCTTTCCATTACTTGTAGTTCAGGTGGGCAGCGATGAATTGCTCAGACAAGCCTATGAACTATGAAAAAAGATTTCGGGGGTTTAGGGTGTTTAGTTCAAGGAGTGGGAGCTCAAGTGATCTTCTGCTCTATACCTTCAGGGGCAGTAAGGGACACTGAGCGGGATCGGAAAACACGAGAAGTGAATAATTGGCTTGGAGGCTGGTGTCGAGCCAGAAACTTTGGGTTCTTTGATCATGGGGCAGTTTACTCGGCCCCTGGCCTGTTGTCCATCCATGGAACCCACCTATCTCAAAGGGGACAATGAATATTAGTGCAGGAGCTAGCGGGGCTTATTGAAAGAGCTTTAAACTAGCTATGAAGGGGGATGGGGGCAAAACAGGCCTCACAAGAGGGAGGCCTGGGGGAACAATACTGAGCTGGGGGCGAGGCAGATGACTCAACTGAAGTGCATTTATATCAATGCATGCAGCATGAGCAACAAGCAGGAAGAGTTGGATTTGATTATGTGTCAGGCTAACCATGACCTAGTTGCTATTACCGAAACATGGCGGGACCACACCCATGACTGGTGATAGATGGCTACAAGCTCTTCAGAGAGATGGACAAGAGAAGAAGGGTGGTGGTGTGGCCCTTTACATTAAAGACTGTTTTGATGTTGAAGAGCTTGGTGTTGGGAATGACAGAGATGAGTGTCTATAGGTAAGGATCAGGAGGAAGGCCTGTAGGGGCGACATCTTGGTGGAGGTCTGTTATAGACCACCTCATCAGGATGAAGAGTTGGATAAAGCATTCTATGAGCAGCTCGCAAAGTCACACAATTGCCAGCGCTTGTTCTCATGGGAGACTTCAACTTCCCTGATACATGTTGGAAATATAATACAGCACAGAGGAAGCAGTCCAGGAGATTTCTAGACTGTGTGGAAGATAGCTTCCTTATGCAACTGGTAGGAGAGCCTACCAGGGGTGGTGCCCAGCTAGACATGATCTTTGCTAACAGAGAAGGACTGGTGGGAGATGTGAAGGTTGGGGACCGTCTTAGGCAGAGCGACTATGGAACTGTAGAATTCTCTTTTCTTGGAGATGTCAAAAGAGTAACCGGCAAAACTACTTGAACTTCCAGAGGGCGGACTTTGATCTCTTCAGGACACTTGTAGCATGGGTCCCTTGGGAGTCGCTTCTCAAGGGTAAAGGGGTCCAGGAAGCCTGGACGCTCCTCAAAATGGAAATCTTAAAGGTGCAAGAACAAGTTGTACTTGAGTGCCATAAGGCGAGCCGTAGGAAAAGACAACTGGTGTGGATAAACTGAGAACTACTGTTGAGACTCAGGGAGAAAAAGAGAGTCTATGTCCTCTGGAAGAAGGGACAGGCTACTTGGGGAGATTACAAGGAAGTAACTAAGGTATACAGGGAGGAAGTTAGGAAGGCAAAAGCCCAACTTGAACTCAGATTGGCCACTGCAGTAAAAGAGAATAAAAAAACCTTTTATAAATATATCAACGGTAAAAGAGGAAGCAAGGATAATTTTCATCCTATACTTGATGAAGCAGGGAACGTGGCCACCGAGGATAAGGAGAAGGCTCAGATCCTCAATGCCTTTGCCAGCAAAGTCTTAGACATGGTCTCTCGCAGGCTGCTTCTGGGGAAACTGGCTGTCCATGGTCTGGCTTTGGGTAAGAAACTGCCTAGAGGACCATGCCCAACCGGTAACAGTTAATAGAATTAAGTCCAGCTGGTGACCCATTACAAGTGGGGTCCCCGAGGGGTCAGTACTGGGGCCTATCTTGTTTAATATCTTTATTTATAACCTAGATCAGGGGATTGAGTGTACTTTCAGTAAGTTTGCACATGACACCAAGCTGGGAGGTGGTGTCAATCTGCCTGAGGGTAGGGAGGCCCTTCAAAGGGATCTAGCTAAGCAGAATCGCTGGACTGAGGTGAATGGGATGAGGTTCAACAAGGCCAAGTGCCAGGTCTTGCACTTTGGTCACAACAACCCCATGCAACATTATAGGCTTGGAGATGAGTAGCTAGATGATTGTAAAGAAGAAAGGGACCTGGGGGTGTTGGTTGATGCTCAGCTGAACATGAGCCAGCAGTGGTCCCAGAAGACTGGAGGCTTGCCAACGTGACTCCCATTTACAAGAAAGGTTGTAAGGAGGATCCGGGGAACTACAGGCTTGTTAGCCTGACCTCAGTGCCAGGGAAGGTAATGGAACGGATTATCTTGAGGGAGATCACGCGGCAGGTGTGGGATGACCAGGAGATCAGACCTAGCCAGCATGGGTTTGTGAAGGGCAGGTCCTGCTTGACCAATCTGATCTCCTTCTACGATCCTGTGACCCATCTGCTGGATGAAGGAAAGGCTGTTGATGTGGTCTACTTAGACTTCAGCAAAGCCTTTGACACTGTCTCCCATGCTATCCTCCTGCAAAAGCTGGCAGCCCGTGGCTTGGATGGGTACACTCTCGGCTGGGTAAGGAGCTGGCTGGAGGGCCGGGCCCAGAGAGTGGTGGTAAATGGGGTCAAATCCAGTTGGAGACCAGTCACGAGTGGAGTCCCCCAGGGGTCGGTACTGGGGCCTGTCCTTTTCAACATCTTTCTTGATGACTTGGATGAGGGCATTGAGTGCACCCTCAGTAAGTTCACAGATGACACCAAATTGGCAAGGAGTGTCGATCTGCCTGAGGGTAGCGAGGCCCTACAGCGGGATCTGGATAGGCTGGAGAGCTGGGCCAAAGCCAACGGGATGAGGTTTAACAAGACCAAATGCCGGGTCCTGCACTTTGGCCACAACAACCCCAGGCAGCGCTATAGGCTTGGGGCGGAGTGGCTGGAGGACTGTGTTGAGGAAACAGACCTGGGGCTACTGATTCATGCTCGGCTGAACATGAGCCAACAGTGTGCCCGGATGGCCAAGAAGGCCAACGGCATTCTGGCTTGCATCAAAAACAGTGTTATTAGCAGTTATTAGCAGGAACAGGGAGGTCATTGTCCCCCTGTACTCTGCACTGGTGAGGCCGCACCTCAAGTACTGTGTTCAGTTTTGGGCCCCTCACTGCAAGAAAGACATTGAGGCCCTGGAACGTGTTCAGAGGAGGGCTACGAAGCTGGTGAGGGGTCTGGAGCACAGGCCTTATGAGGAGCGGCTGAGGGAGCTGGGATTGTTCAGCCTGGAAAAGAGGAGGCTCAGGGGAGACCTCATTGCTCTCTATAACTTCCTGATGGGAGGTTGTAGTGAGCTGGGGGTCGGCCTCTTCTCTCGTATAATTGGTGATAGAACTAGAGGGAATGGATTTAAGCTGCGCCAGGGGAGATTCAGGCTGGACGTTAGGAAATATTACTTCTCGGAAAGGGTGGTCAGGCACTGGAATGCACTGCCCAGGGAGGTGGTGGAGTCACCGACCATGGGAGTGTTCAAGAAACGTTTGGATGTTGTGTTGAGGGATATGGTTTAGCTGGGAAGTATTGGTAATGGTTGGACTAGATGATCTTCTAGGTCTTTTCCAACCTTGATAATTCTGTGATTCTGTGATTCTGTGTGCCCAAGTGGCCAAGAGGGCCAACGGCATCCTGGCCTGCATTAGAAACAGTGTGGCCAGCAGGAGCAGGGAGGTGATTATCCCCCTGTACTCAGCACTGGTGAGGCTGCACCTGGAGTACTGTGTTCAGTTTTGGGCTCCACACTACAGGAAAGACATTGAGGCCCTGGAGCATGTCTGGAGAAGGGCAACAAACTGGTGAGGGGTCTGGAGCACAAGTCCTATAAAGAGCAGCTGAGGGAGCTGGGATTGTTTAGTCTGGAGAAGAGGAGGCTCAGGGGAGACCTCATTACACTCTACAACTTCCTGAGGGGAGGTTGTGATGAGGAGGGGCTTGGCCTCTTCTCCCAGGCAACAAACAGGACCTGGGGAAATTGCTAGAAGTTGTACCAAAGGAGGTTTAGGTTAGACATGAGGAAAAACTTTTTCTCTCAGAGTAGTCAGGCTCTGGAATGGCCTGCCCAGGGAGGTCATGGAGTCACTGTCCCTGGCAGTATTCGAGAGGTGTCTGGATGAAGCGCTCCGAGATATGGTTTAGTAGCTTGTGGTAGCAGTGGTAATGAGAAGATGGTTGGACTAGATTATCTTATCGGTCATTTCCAACCTTGTGATTCTATGATTCTGTGATATGGAATATAGTCAAACACACGACTATACGTGTCTACTATGTGTCTGGTCATCAGCCTCTACAGTCACCAGGAAATGATGAAGCTGACGCAGTGGCCTGAGTTGGATGGATTGAGAATTCACCATCTGAGAACATCGCCCATTGGTTACATCAGAAGCCACAGCACGTGGGAAAAAAGACAATGTGGGCAGCTGCTAAAGCATGGGGACTGCCCATACAGCTGTCTGATATCATCCAGGCATGCCAGGATTGCGATGCTTGCTCTAAGATAAGACTGAGATCGTTGCCTGAAACAACCGCCCATCTTGCTAGAGGACACAGTCCTCTCCAGCAGTGGCAGCTCGACTACATTGGGCCCCTTCCTTGGTCTGAGGGGGTGAGATATGCCCTGACCTGCGTCAGGTGGGCACCACAGGTGGGCTACTGCAGATCTATCCAGTACTGAAAGCAAACCAGGCATATACCATCAAGGCTCTTACAAAACTGATGTCTGCCTATGGGACACCTCAAGTCATCGAGAACAATCAATGGACTCATTTTACTGGTGCAATGATGCTGGGCGGAAGAAAATAGCATGGAATGGCAATTCCACCTGCCATATAATCCAGTGGGGGCAGGCCTCATTAAACGTTATAATGGTATTCTTAAGGCTGCCCTGAAGACAGGCTCCTGGTCCCTGCAGGGGTGAACGAAAAGACTCTATGAAAACTTGTGGGACCTGAATGAAAGACCCTGAGATGGCAGACTCAATTCTCTGAGAATGTTGCAGACAACATGGGCTTAGGATCCAAATTACGGGCACTGATAACCAGATAAGACCCCAGGCTGGTAATAGAAAATAATCTTCTGCTCCCTGCCCCTGAGAATTTAGATCCGGGTGCCCATAGAATAAAATGGCCTTGGAAGGTGCAGGTAGGACCCAGGTGATGTGGCCTACTTGCACCTTGGGGGAGACTGTTGGAGGTGGGAGGCTCAGTAGTCCCTCTGGTAATAGGTACATGGCTTATAGATATTGTGGTCAACACTCCAATCTTCCTTGCTAAAGAGACCCCCATAATATCCCTCTGGCAGATCAGGACACCCCCTTTGGTGCCTGATATAGTTATGCAGCTGCAGACATCTGGCCAGAAGGTGTGGTATAGGTGGCCAGGACATGCCCCAGTACAAGCTGAAGTGTTGACCCATGTTAGAAATATGGCTTGTATCTTGCCCTGGAGGGCAGGCCATCCTGTCCTGGTACCCCTTAACTGTCTGTATTACTCCCCATGAGTCTTTGAGCCTTCAGGATCACTGGAAGGAACAAAATGCCATCAAAGCTTTCCAGTGTTATTGTCAAATCACAATGGAACACCTGATGATGGTCTACATGAGAGTGATGGAACATAGGACGGACCTGCACCTCATGACTGCATGCCTCCAGTCACATCATTGAGCACTGGACCATAGAAGAATATCAACGTTCGCCCATCATCACTCATCTTGAATTGTATCAACATGTGTCATGATGGAAGTTGTATAAGCATTGTGATGTATTGTGATGTATCAGATCTCTGTATTAGAGAAAACTTACCCTTTAGTCAACTCGATCAATGCTATGAAGGGGTGAAGTACTGAATAATGACCTGAACCTCTGATTGACCACCTGATGTAAACACTTAATCAGTTGCAGGAGCACAGATGTAGGCAATTCGGCTGTGTGACCAGAAGGGGTGGAGCCTGGCTCCATCTCTCATAGACCCCATTTAAGAGCTTACTATCACTGGGAAAGGATCTCTGTAGGAGATCACTCCTCTTGGAGTCTTCTCAGCGAGACCAGGACAAGGATAAGCTTTCTATCCATTCTCCTTTAGTGTGATAGCCTGTTTAGCCTAATTTTCCTGTATATTTCTTAACATCCGTGTATTCACTGATTATACAGTAGTAAAGTAGCCCATGTAGAAAATCTGGTAAGCTTGGTGCTGCTGGGTTCTCTCTATGTAAGTATGTTTCTCTGAAAGTCATGCCTTGTATTTATTTTCATGGAAAGAGTACAATAACACTACCTGATTGATAAAATGTTCAGCTACAGAACAGTGTATTTCAAAACAGTCACTGCTATAAGCTAAGCATATTTGCTATTGATGAGCAATAGCCTGCCTGCCACACTAATAAAAATCTGCACCAGCACAGGTGACCCGTTGTCACTGTTGAAACACACCACCCACCATTTAACTGTTTTCACATTCTCTGTTGGTCTCCATAAACGTTGAGCAGGCATCAGTGAATGTCAATGGAAAGAATTTTTTTTCCACATGGAGAAATTCCATAGCACACTTTGGCTTCATATGCACTTCTATATCCATTCAGTCAGACTGTCCCTCAGCTGCCATCTGCCACATAGAATCATAGAATCACAAGGTTGGAAACGACCTATAAGACCATTTAGTCCAAACGTCTTCACATTACCACTGCTACCACAAGCACTAAACCATATCTCGCAGCTCTTCATCCAGACGCCACATGAATACTGCCAGGGATGGCAACTCCACCACCTACCACATGGCAAGTAAATTTAATGGCAGGATGTAACGTAATGGCAGGAAGGTTCAAGCTCTAACGCCCTATTGCTAACAACTGCCTGTGACACTGTAGGCCAAGACAATAAAATACAAGGCATTACTTTCAAAGTTGTCTTTATAGAGTGGAATGACAATGCACCAAAAATAAATAAAATAATTTTCCTCTATATAGGTAAGTGGATTGAGACATAAAATCTAGGAAGTATCACAAGTATAGCGAGGAATCGCTATCATTTTTTTTCTTTCTTTATTTTTAAAGAGTAAATCATAGCAGAAGGTGACATTTCCTATTTAAATGGTAATTAACTAACATGCTAATATTTTCTATGTTGAAGTACCTTCTTCCCACTTACAAAATACTGCAATAGTTTTGGGTTTTTTTTCCTCTTTTTATTATTGTACTGTAAATCATCTTTCTGTTTACTCATGTTATTACTTTTATTTAATAATAAGTTTTTAATATATATGGATACAAATTATATATGTATGTTTAAAGCCTAAAGCTATGAGTAGAGGAAGACAATGATTCTGTATTTGTTTCTCAGGGCTAGAGACACCCATCCAGCAGGTATGAAAATACTGCTAAAATACTGCTATTCATTGCAATGTGTTAGCTATAAAAGTCTTGTAAAGAAGACATCAGAGTAAAAACATGTCAATAAGGTATTTCAGTCTTAAAAATAAAAAGCACTAAAGGAACCATACAAGGATGAAAGGATTTTAGAATATAAACTTGTTTATTACTGAAGTAAAAATTATTGCATACATCAAACCCACAAAGTAAGTGTTAATGTACCAATGGCAAAATCATGGTAAAAGTTAGCTTTCATTTTGGTGGAATGCAACTGTGAAAACACATTTTAATGGAGAATGTTTATCAATTTCTATGCTTTATTCTATGAAGCTGCTCTGTCCCCCATAGCAATGACTGCTGAGCATCACAAGCATTTTGTGTGATGTCTTACTCAAAATGCAAAAAAGAAGTTTGTGCAGAATTATTTACCACTACAGAATGACAAATTACTTTTTATGTTACAAGCCTTCTGCTATGTTAACATATATGTAATGTGCACATTCTATATACATACCTGCATGTGAAATTGCATATATGTATAAATTTTAATAGAGAAATCTTAATACTTTGAAAACAAATATGAAAAGTAAGTTCTCACTTCAATAAATGTACAATCTGAAAAACATGCTGCAATTCTTTTATCTGTGTAAGGAACACACATGTAACTATCCCCTTAATCTCAGCAGAGTTGCTTGTGTCTGCAACTGTTACTCCAAGTGAGTTAAGACTTGACTTGCATAACATTAAGCACATACCATGTCTTCTGTGGTAGGTTTTATAGCAGATGGAGCGTAAATTTGTTTTTTTTTCATTAGTCTTTTAAAAGAAAAACTAATGTTAAATTATAATGCTATTAATAATATTGGCGACATAGGGCATATTTAAGTCAGTGGTTTAAGTACTTATAATACATAATATTAACACAAAAATTCACAGTGGTAGTTTTCTGAACTCCCTTTCTTTTGATTCATATTCAAATTAGATTTAATGTCATGTAATCCGATTACATTTTGGGAGTAATATATTTTAAAATAAGCAATGTTGCTCAACAAACAGGGATCTTCTAAGATCTGATAATCAAAGGACAGAAAGGAACGAAGTTGTAGCAAACTAATGTGTTTGTTTGTTTGTTTGTTTGTTTGTTTGTATTTTCTTTTATATCTTCATTGTATTTTGTACATAAACAGGCCCTAGACTTTAAAAAACTTCACAAGTCAAATTCTCTTGAATCTGATCATTGTTATGTTTAATATTTAAAGATTATTTCCCACTTGGTTGATATTCTTCTAGAATTTAGAAATATGACAGTATTCTCTCTTTCTTTCTTGACAATCTTTAACACCTAAATTTCCTACCTATAATTAAAGTACCTAATTACAGGATGGATATTAAAAATGCAATCATTCTATTCTTCCTGGTGAAATAAAGAAGCTTCCAGGAGCTTTACCATATTAAAATCTGAATTAACTTCTCAAAGTATTAAGCCCACTCCATTGACTGCTAGTAGAACTAACATAATATTCCCAAACTTACATGCTATTCATAAGCATATTGAGTAAGATGAAATTAATTTACAGTTTGACTTTTATGTCACCACTCTAGTCCATTCCTTTGTTTTGTTTTGTTTGTTTGTTTTGTTTGTTTGTTTGTTTGTTTGTTTGTTTGTTTGTTTGAATAGCTATGTTATCAATCATGTAGAATATTCAATAAAAATCAGGGAGGATCAAGCTATGGACTATTATTTCTCAAACCACAGCACACATGCTAGAGAAACAATCTTTTCTGTGATCTTTTTTTTTTTTTCCTGGGGGGGAGTAATATACCAAAACACATTTGTTTATGCTATAGAAATATGATTGATAATTCTTAAATACCAAAATGTCAGTTATTTTTTATTTTTAATTACATTTCAACAAGCAAATTATATCAATCTGCATTTTTTATTTTCAATTTCCAAGTGTGTTTTTTTCTGTCTACTGCACAGTGATATTTATTTTTGCTTCATAGGTAACAAACTTTTCACCTTTTAAATTTAAATATCTTAAAATTCACTTGCACACTATATTAAATTTTTTTAACAGATTGCAGCCTGCAACTATGAAATCTTCCCATAATTACATACAAATGCTCCCAAATCAATTGTTTCCAATGATCCATTATTTCCCGTTATCCATTATTTCCAACCTACTTCTAATGTTATTTCAGGAAATACATTCATAAAGAATCCATAATAAAAGACCACTAGAAATCAACAAATATTCTCATTTAAAACTTTTGCCAAGTTAATTTCTCCTTTATTATTATTATTATTATTATTATTATTATTATTATTATTATTATT
>JAPSGF010000052.1:610367-621621 GCA_035772895.1 Perdix hodgsoniae
TTATATCTGCTTGACAAGTTAACTTCATTCTTTTTTATAAATATGATCTGTTTGAAGAACAGGAAATTATTCCAATGTAGCCTTATAAACAACAATACTGCAAGTTGCATCTACTTTTAATTCCCTGGTCTATATTCTATAAGAAAGATGTAAACAAAGCAACACTTGGCCTTCATACTCTGCATAGATACGGTCTTCTATTACATATCTAGAAATGCAAAAACAGTTAAATGTTGACTCATAATGAATAATCATATGTGTTTATGCACTTTTGCTTTGTACTTTCATTTAACATTTCCATTTGTGCATGAAGACCTTGATTAAGGTCAGGTCTCTATGATATTTTTTTCTCTGTATGAGCATAAATAAATAGTTATTTCCTAAGAAGTTTATATTATAAATACAAAGTCATCTTTCCAGACAACATTTGCAGCTTGGACTAAGAAAACATCAACTACAAAACAAAACAAAACAAAAAATAAAAAAGAAGTGAAGTGCATTCCGAGAGAACATATTCTTCTCACTAGCAAATACAATGATACTGAGAACAATATGGCTGCAACCTTTGCACTAAAACCAAGATCCAGTCTAAAGATTAGAACACAGAAAACAAAGACATCACAGGGCAGATCCTTAAGCAGCATAAACCCTTGTTTCTTTGCTGAAGTAACTGACATTTTCCATCAGCCCAGGGTTTGCCCTTAGTAATTTGCAACTTCTGAAAACAGGAAGGCAAACATTGATCATGCTGGGAACAGCTCTAATTGAAAGTTTTAGTACTATTGAATGTATCACAGGCTCACAAAGCAAAACACCATTAAAGATTCCAAATACATTCCCCTTTCTTTTCATCAGGAATAGTAAAAGGATTACAACTGATGCGTAGAAACATTCCAATGAGTTGTCTAAGAGGTGGACTAAACTAACCATGAAACTTAAGGGTGCATTAACCTTTGTTCAGCAGCATATTTCACATGTGCTGAACTTAAAGCAAGCATGTTCCACTGGAAGCAACAGAATACTCTTGTGTTTAAAGGTAGGGAATATTTTTAGACATTATGCTAAAATTGATCTTCCTTAAGGTCTGCAAAGCTACTGCTAAAAAATTTAGGAGTAGCCCAGGTTTCTTAATGTAATGATAGCCAACTAATTATCTCTCCATGATACTGCAGAGCTCAAATTCTGTTCAAGTTTATTTTACATTCAGGTAAGAAGTAGAAAAGAGAATTTGCATTTTATAAATCTTGAGGAAAGATATGCACTACAGTCCACAAAATGCATTCACCACAGTTACAATCTTCCGTCATTGTCAGTAAGAACTGTAATGTATAAAATATGTTTCACATATACAATTTTATAAATGCTTATTCATTCTTTTTGTAATATATTTCTTTTTGTAATGTTAATAGACAATAAATATGGAATTATTTACTAGTAGTAAATACTAGTAGTAGTAGATTCTTTGCTCATAGCCATCCAGTCTCAGTAGCTCCACATTTTCATTCCACATCTCTGAAATGTTCTGTTTATTGCAACATCGTAGTCATCATCACTCAACAGAGGCAAATACACTGATAGTAGTTCATATAATCATAGAGTTATAAAATGGCTGGGGTTAGGAGGAATTTTTTCAGCCAGTTCCACACCCTTCCCCCTAGCATAAGTGGGGTTGCTAAGCAGTAGGTCCATCCAATACAACCTGTCCTTGAACATCTACAGGGATGAGGCATCGGCAAATTTTCTGGGCAACCTGTTCCAGTGCCTCACTACCTTCTGAGTAAAAAATAAATAAAAATATTCCTAATATCTAAATCTCTGCCACCCCTCCTTATCTAGTCACTATCAGACTGTGTAAAAATTTGGTCTCCCTCCTGTTCATAAGTTCCTTTCAAGTACTGGAAGACCACAGTGAAGTCAATCCAGAGCCTTCCCTTCCAGAGCAAGCACACCTCTCTCAACCTTTAGTTGTAGGACAGGTGCTCTAACCTCTGATCATTTCTGTGGTCCTCCTCTGGACCCAGCTCAAAATCTTTGCAATTGTCTTGTGCTGAGGGACCCAGACTGGGATTTGGGATTTGGGAGTCCAAATGGGGCCCTATGAGAGCAAAACAGAAAGGGACTATTACCCACCCACTCTGCTGATCATCCCTCTTTTCAGCCCACGATATTGTTGGCCTTCTAGTGTATACTGCTGGCTCATGTCCAGTTTGTCATCCACCAGAACCCCCAAGATCTTCTCTGCAGGGCTGCTTTTAATGAGTTCTTATACCAGGATGTATACATATCTGGGATTACCCCTGTTGGTGAAGAACACCGGTCCCAAGACAGAGCCCTGGGGAATACCACTCATCACTGGCCTCTACCTGGATATAGAGCAGTTGTCAACAACCCTCTGGCTATGAAGCCAATTCCATATTCACTGAACAGTCAACCCTTCAAATCTGTATCTTTCCCATTTTAGGATAAGAATATTATGTGGAACCATATCAAGGCCTTGCAGAAATTCATGTAGATTTTATCAGTTGATCTTCTTTTGTCTACTTATGCCATCTATCACAGAAGGCCACCAGATTGCTCAGGCACAATCTGCCCTTAGTGAAGCTAAGCTGACTGTCATGTGTCACCTCCTCATCTCTTATATGCCTTAACATAGCTGCCAGGAGGACTGGTTCCATGATCTTCCCAGGCACAGAGGTGAGGCTTACCGGCCTACAGTTCCTTCTATCTTCCATTCTAATTTTCTGTCCAGAGTTCAGCTGGGACAGAGTTGGTTCATGCTCTGTTTTAGCTTTGGGAGAAAAACAATGTTGATAAGTGGCAGCACAGTTCCAAATACATTTCAGCTTCTTGTACTGTCCTACCAGAAATGTTAACTAAGGGGATTGGAGGAACTCAGAGGAGACAGAACCAGTATAGCTGACCTAATCTGACCAAAGCAATATTCCACAACATATGACAATACATGAAGAAAATTTTAAAACTGAGTGGAGTTGGCCAGAATGTCATCTGCCACTCATCACTGGATACTTGGTGGTGGGTGGAGAGCAATTGCATTGTGCATCACTCGTTTTGTAACTGTATATTATTAGCATAATTACTATTATTAGTCTCCTTTTCTCTTCTTATGTCTTAGGCAATATTTTCTTCTCGACCCACAGGTTTAACTTTATTGATTTTTTTTGTTTTGTTTTGTTGTTTTTTCCTGATTCTCTCCTCCATGCTACTGCGAAAGGGGAGTGAGCAAGCGACTGACTATGTGGTGCTTAGCTTCCTGTTGAGTTGAACCAGAACACCTTCTTAAAAAATGGGAATACCTTTTTCCAGTCACTGGCAATTCATGTGACAGCCATGACTTTCCAAATATGAAGAAATACAGTGTTGCCAGTTTTTCAAAATGGGATTTTCTGGAACTGTTCAAATAACTATATATATATATAAATATAAATCAAATAAACAGCAACAACAACAAATACAATGAAAAAGCCCATAAGAATGAAGTAAGCATTTAAATCAGTACTAGAAATCATCATACAGCAATAGTCCAAGGAATTGTTCACAGTCTGCCCTGACTCTATTCCTGGGCCTACAAGACAAACTGGAACAGTCAAATTTAGCAGCTACCTAGATATTTGTCTCTTGTCATTCTACGGATGTTTGATATAGACTTTATCTGAACACCCATTGCCATATCTCAAAGTCTATGACTTTTGCTAGAAAAGGGATGTCTCAATTTCTTTCTTTTCTTATTTTTTCTTTGATATCATTCTTTCAGAGTCCACTGAATTCCCAGAAGCCACAGGGCACAATTTGTGCAGTTGTGAGTGACAGCTATAGAATCAACTTTCAATTTAGAATACTTCTCTTTCCCTTTATTCTCCTGTTACCATGGCAATAAGGATTACTTGAACTGAAACTTCTTCCACTTGAAATTAGATGTACATCATGAGGGATCTTACTTTCACTATAGACAATATTTGATGACTTTAGAGACTTACTGCAAAGCTCATCTGTTTGTTGAAGCTTTCTTTCATTCATTTGTCAGGACTGTTTGGAAAGCTTTGGGTAGAGTTACCTATGGTTGGACTGAGGACTTACTGTTTCAATGGAAAAGATACTGCAGTGGATACAAAAGTAAGAGAGAAGATGTCATGAACTTTTCATACTTTTTTTTTTTTTTTTAATCCTTCTATACATATTTTATTGTATATATGGAGCCCCAGATATGTACTATGAATAAATCTAAATTAACAAACACTAATGCTTTAGAACTGCCCAGGGAGGTTGTGGAGTCTCCTTCTCTGGAGATATTCAAGATCCGCCCAGATGCCTACCTGTGCGACCTGGTGTAGGGAACCTGCTTTGGCAGGGGAGCTGGACTCAATGATCTCTGGAGGCCCCTTCCAACCCCTATGATTCTGTGATTCTGTGAGAACAACTTTACAGTGTCCATCTCAAGATGTCTTTGTCTTTTTGTCTTTGGATCCCTGTCTAAGGCAAGAGGTCTTATTATCCTTGAATACTCTGAAGTACTTCCTCTTTGGAGTTTTGAATTAATATGATTCACACTAGCAAGCCATTTTCTTGCTTCATTGAAGATTTAATCTCTCTAGCAAACAAGGTGTTCTGGTAGTCTATTTCTGAGGAAAAAAAAAAAAAGACACAATGTCATGGTGTAAGATAATAGAAGATGCAATTTTCAGTTTTGTGAAAAGAGATTACCCAGACCATGTTTACAGTTTCCTCTGATGGAAAAAAGTTATTCTCTTTTCACAATTCCTGGAGAATTTTACAGTCTTAAAATAAGGAAAAGAGAGTCTCCCTTTATTTATTCTCAGCTATGAGTGAGCCATGTGAGAGTCAGTTTGGAAGACCGTGTTCATCACAGTTTTCAACACAGTATTATTTTATTCTTCTTCTGTTACTGCTTTTGAGAAGGATAACAATCTTAATTTAACACCTACTTCTTTCTCATTGTTGATTTAAATTCCACACTCAGCCTGGAAGTGTTTCCATTACACAAATATGTAAACTAATATCTGTAATTTACTATACTTAGGTAAGAATGTACCCACTTACCTGGGGAATGCACACAAAATTGAAATCATTGATATGTTTTTTAGTGACCACACAATGTCAAATTTATCCTATAGTGCTGTGGCTTTATGTCTTCACAGATTTATTTTGGAAAGATGAGATCAATGCTTAACTTTCCCATCTTTCTATCCACTATTTCTCTAACTGTGCATCAACCCCTTTCTACCATCTGCACATCTTTCCATTATTTTGTCATACTGAATTCAGAGAATCAAGGTATAATTTGTAACAGTAATACACGGGGTATGCAGCTAAAAATGTCATTAGTTGCATACATTCCTCATCTAGGTGGAATAAATAGAACTAAAGTCCATTATTCACCTACATAAAAAAAAGCTTCCAAGCTTTTATTATTATTATTATTATTATATTTTTTTGTTTGTGTCTTTCATAGTATCTTAGTGTATATTTAATTGGGCATTACATTTCAGCCATAATAAACTACTACCAAATGAAGCAGTTTTCTTCTCTTTGAGCAAAGAAGAATTTTGTTGCCTTCAGTGGAAGCTAGATGAAGAATTAGAAGTTTTGCAGTCTTCACTGTTTCATAGATTCATTTGTCCATTTCAAGTTTCATTAGCTGGTTGTTTTTATAATCAGTGTATTATTTTGTAAATATATCATGATACTGATTTTAATTTCCTATTAGGGCCTTAACCATCTGAATTCACGGTGGGTGTAATGTTGACTTGTGACAAATGAACAGAAATCTAACAGAATAACTGAAACAAAACACAGATGTTGTAATTATAATAGATATGCTGGAAATCAATAATAGATATGCTGGAAATAGATATGCTGGAAATTATAATAGATATGCTGGAATCTCAATGGAGATGAAGCCTTTTATACAGAATTTTACTTTGTATCTCATTTCTAATTTTATTATGAAATTTTTGTCATCTGTGTTCTGCCACTTACTCTGTGTTCCTTCAAAAAGGGTGTACAATATTCATTTCACAGAAGTACTGTGAAACTTAATAACATTTTCAAGCTCATCTGAGAATAAAAAGTACAAACTATTATTCTCATCACCCCATAAGGTATTTTCATCTGATTCTGTGATATTGTAATGTTATGCCTAATAGCCCTGTCTAGAATGAAATTATGAATGTAAATCTTAACAGCTGTAATATTTAAAAGCTATTTAACATAAAACTGATAGGAAGACAAAATTTTTGAGGAGATATAATTAAAAACTTTTTTCTTTTTTCCCAGAGGAAAATAGTTGAAAGAAAACAAAACCAAGAAACTAATCATAACAATTGGGGAGTAAATTAAGATTTAGATGTTGCCATCTATTTCAACAGCAAACACTTCTATGTGCAGAAAATGTCAAATAACATATACTGATGTAGTCTAGAGAAATCTTGTGAAGGAGTCCTACCCCTGCCATATATAGTTTTACATTGATGTTGTTTATCTAGTGGTTTAAAATTTATTTATTCCAAGAATGTACTGCTACATAATTCCATATTTATCTCCTCACCACACTGTTAGATTTTCAGTTATTCTGATTTGGCATTATGCTCAATTATCTCCTCCCATACACTGTTTTTCTTTCTTCTTTTTATGACAGTGAACATTCTGTATTTTTCAAACAGTTCTCATAGCTGATACAGGATTTCTCTAAAACTATGGCATTTATTTTTATAATGTCTCTAGGAAAAGCATTCCAGGAATGGACTTGATCTTTTCTCTATTCTCTACATGTGTACATGATAGCAAAATAGGTGTGGTAAAAGTAGCTGCAATTTCCTGTTCCATTGTGGACCACTTTAAGAAACGCGCATTCTCAAATTCATGCATTGGATATTGGCTGCATATTGACTGCATGGACATGATGTAAGAAAGATTTAAACTGTTGGCCAAGGCCTTATGAACTTTATTAATAATGCTTGTTTTAGAGGAACTAGGCAGATTAGACTCAAGGTTCTTTTACGAAGACATGCTGTTAACACAAAAACTATGGATATTCTTCTGTTTCACAGACATTTCCTTTTTCTGAGCAGAATATATTTAAAATACATACTATAATTACATCATAGTTACAGTTTTTCCTTTAACTTTCTGTTCTAGTTCTTCATAGTTTTCATAGTTTTCCAATGTTAGTTTCACATTAACGTTTGTTAGGGATGGTATATCCTTGCATCTAAATCACTTTTCAAGAGAGTAATTCAAAGTTATCACCCTTCAGTATTTTACATTCCATCAATAAGGATTTACTAAGGGGAAAATACATTTTACTGCTCATATAATAAAATGAATTTTACTAGAACACTATGAGAAAGAGAAGTAGAATGTTACCTGGAAAGGCCATTGTTTAAGGAGATGTATGTTGACAAGACAAGAAAGAAAAACAAACAAATCAACCAATCCAAGACACAATATACCATGTATGAACTAATATGCAAGAAATACTTTCTTTTTCATCAGTATACTTCAAGTTAATTTTAAATTTAAATGTCCTCTTAAGAAAGGATATATTCCATCTCACAATTTTCAAACGTAAAAATATAAATATGGTGAATGATCTTTTACTTGGACTAATTTAGGTAGCAAACAAGTGTAAAATGCACAAAAGAATCTTAAAAACTAATGTATGCCGTGAAAGAAAAAAAAGAAAAAAAGGAGTCCTCTGAAACCTTCAGAATGTCTTCAGCCAGTGTTGAAGAAGGATGGACTGAAAGAAAATCTCCTATAGTCTAGGAGAATTTTCTGCATTTTCGTATCTATAGTGTAATTGCACTCAGCTGTCTACTGAAGTCCTTGTAAAGATATATTCTGTATAGACAATTTACAATTTACATGCAACACTCTCAAATTTACAAACTTGAATATACTCTTATATCAATCCAATTGCTTACACAGTAACATCTTGTTCATTTGAGAAGACCTACAGTGTCAGAGGCAGCCATCTGGGACTGGGAGATATGATTCAAGAGTTCGGGAATTCCATGCACTCCTGGAAGACACATTGTAATACTGCCATATTTAAATAGCAAAGTAGAACTTAAAGTTACTATTTTGGTCTCGTATATGTGTTATATATGAATGTACAATGTTTTGTATGCTATTTTATTTAAATATATATATATATCTTCCTGACCTTCTGGCTATAGCAGTAGTGTGTGGCAGTATAGATATGGATATTGATAAAATACTGAGTACATAATTATTTTTTCTTTTTTTCTTCATTATCATTTTCTCAGTCTAATATACAGACATTAGACATAGACATCTTTACACTACTTTTAATCTTCTAATTACTTTAATGAAACTACATTATTTTTATTATAACAGTAAAGAGTTGGGAAACTATTTCAGATGATAGCATTTTTCTCATATTTTCAAAAACATAAAAATGTCAGGGTATGTTATTGTCCAGCTACTTAAAGAACATCTGCAGTGTTGCAGCAATGTCATTCATGTTTTGGTTAGTTCAAGATTAGATTATTGCAATTCCCTCCTAACTGCTTGCCCAATAAAATGCTGCATACATTCCGTGTGGTACAAAAACCTGTTGTCATGTTTCTGTTGTAAAAGAAAATCCAAATATATTTCATCTTTTCTGAAATCTTTGCTTATATTGCTGGCTAAACAGAATATTGATTATCAGTTATCCCATCAATAATCCCATGTTGCAATAGAAACATGACTGTTTTTCTAACACACTATCAAAATTTTATTTTAATTTTTTGTCTAAGAAGCAAGATTCTATAAGGAAGACATTCAGTTTGTTCCAACATCAACTTAGAAATTATAGTGAGGTCCTATGCAATATCAGTTATCCTGTTGTTTCTATCTAACCTAAATGATCCTATCAGCATATATTTTTACACAGAACCACACATTTATGTCACTTCAATGACAGTTCTCACCTGCTGGTAATTCAATCCTTGATTTCAACACCTTTTTTAATTGCCATTGCATTTCATCAGACCCGTTACAAATACACCATTGGTCCCAGGAAAGAATCCCTAATTCTAAACCATGATCATATATTCTAGTATTCGATCTTCTGCATCAGGCTGCATTTTCTCCCTTGTACATATCTTAGTAAAGGTTTCCAATGGGTCTACCATGCAGATCCAAAGGTTTAGTTTATACTAATTAATGCACTTATTTATTTATTAATTTATTTTCTTCAGAGTTGGCAATTTTGGTTGAAATTGTACTGAAGACTATATAGACCTCAGAAGAAAAACTTTTTAATGGTACAGAATTGAAGACATGACGTGTCTTACGGTGAGTGCATAGTTGTAGAAGAGTAGTTAAAATCATAAGACATTAAATCTGAGCTGAATAGCTGAGAAGTATGCATGTATTATGCATATTTCATCCTGAATTTCTTCTAAGAAATTGAATATTCATTATGCCATACTGAATATACACATTTTAGTAGACCCCATCATAGACCTATAACCATAGTCTCTGTTGTTAAAATGTTTTAGCTGAGATATCCATATTGTTCACGACAGGTTTTTGTTTGTTTTCTTTGTTTATTAATAAAATCAATTTATGAACTTTTTTGGCACTTTAAATAGAAGTAGTTGCCTAGTCTGATATGGATATTTCTTTAAAGTTGTATGGCTCACTGGAACTGTTCTTTCTTTTTTTCTGCAGTGGCCTTCTTTCCTCCAATTAATATGTGAAAAATCAAAACAAAAGGGCTCCCTTTGAGCACTTATTTCATTTGTGCTGTGATTAGCCAGGAAGTCTTTTCAAGAGAAGATTATATTTGTTTGTTTTCAAACAGTTTTTTAAATACAGAATCTCAGAAACAAATTAATATGACAACTTTTACATAGTTCATTGCACAATTTTACAATATCTTGCTCTGCAGGATTACAGAATTTCAGATATTTATTCATAAAGGGAGAAAGCCAATTGACTCTTGTCAGTGTGGTGAGGTATAAGAATATATACATAAGAAATGTCACCCACTACTAATAGCATTCATTTCTCTAAGCAAATTACCAGTATCTCAATTTTATTTACATCCCATGAAACTTCCATTCCATTTAATATTCACAATAAATTACACCATGTTCTACTCTAAAATTATTATCATGAATTTGAATTACAGAAATAGGAAGGCATTTCATTATTTCTTACATACTGGCAATAAAGAATCTTACTGGCTGCTAGGATATATAATTTCTTTTCAATTTGGGCGGTGGGGGGTGGGGGTGGGGTTGATTTTTTTGGGGGGAAGAGTTGCAAGGAGAAAGATTATGCACTTCTCTCTGATCATTTTTCGCAGTCATTTAAGCAAAAATGCATTTTATTGCTAGCAAATGTAAAAAGGTTAATAAGTGTTATTAAGTGTTTTGAAGGTCCGAGGCAAAAGCAGCAGGGGGGGTAGAGCAGCAGCAGCATGGCCGGCCTTGGGCAGCAAGCAGGTAACAGGAAGAAGTCGCAGAGCCAATCCAGGAGGAAGCAGCAGGACTCAGGTAGCAGGCCCAGGAGAGTCCGTCAGCATGCAGGAATTTAATAGTGAGGAATCTGATGGCAGACACCTATCTTCATGGTTTTTGATTCCTCTTTTATCCTTCTTTTTCTCCTGCCTGGGCACTTGAGCAAGAGTCGTGTGAGTACCCCCTGAGATGGCCATCTTCCTCGAGATAAATCCATGCAAAAGACCGCTTCATAGCCATTAAGTTGCAGTTTCTCTCTCTCTCTCATTGCCCCTGGCCTTGTCCATCAGTGTTCTCCAGACAAAGGATTTCTTAACCCTTGCCTACAACTTGCTTGGACTTGTTCATCTGTGTCTCCAGCAAGCTTTGAGACAATGATATAAGAGAATAATATCTTACAACATATTATGCTAAACAAAACTACAGATGTATCCCTTGCTGTGTGTATATCTATATCTATATCATCTATATCTATATCTATCTATATCTATATCTATATCTATATCTATATCTATATCTATATCATCTATATCTATATATCTATATCTATATCTATATCTATATCTGTATCTGTATCTTCTATATCTATATCATCTATATCTACATCTACATCTACATCTACATCTACATCTATATCTATATCTATATCTACATCTATATCTAATCTATATCTATATCTATATGTATATATCTATATATCTATATCTATATATTGGTGCATGTATATATATATATATATA
>JAPSGF010000052.1:621721-643719 GCA_035772895.1 Perdix hodgsoniae
ACAGTAATGTAGGCATACATTCATCTGTATCTATCTATCTACATCTATATCTATATCTACATCTACATCTATATCTATATCTACATCTACATCTACATCTACATCTACATCTACATCTATATCTATATCTATATCTATATCTATATCTACATCTATATCTAATCTATATCTATATCTATATGTATATATCTATATATCTATATCTATATATTGGTGCATGTATATATATATATATATACATACCAAAAACAATACTGTCCCTTTATTTCAAATTGTAAAGATATTGAACAGTACTGATACTATGTTTTGCCTGCATTTCTATTTCACTTTCAGTTACAAATAATCTATATAGCTTTTTTTCTTACAATTTTTTTTCCTCAAGTCTACAGACTCTTTCAAAATAATGTTTTTGTTTGTTTTTCCTCATTGTAGTCATTATTTCCCTTCATGTTTTATATGAATTTAAAGGCTCCAAATTCAGGAAATGTGATTAAATTAATAAACATCATTTCTTGTGTTAGGTTCATATTAAGAAACAAAAGGAACTGCTTCCTTTCCGTAATAGTATGAGCTCTTAAAGTAGTCGGAGCATTAATCCATACATTTTATTATTTATTTGGTCTGTTTCAAAGAGGTTTGCAAAATGCACTGAAGTATATGCACTGTGCTGACACAAGACTCATTTTTATTTGTACACAACATAATATTCATAATTTTACCATGTTGCACTTAAACAGAATCATAAATTCATAAAATCATAGAATCACCAAAATTGGAAAAGTCTACAAGATCATCCAGTCCAGTCATCCACCTACTGCCAATATTTGAACACCTCCAGGAATTATAACTACACCACCTTCTTGGGAAGCCCATTCCAGTAATTGTCCACTCTCTCAGAGAATATTTTTTTCCTAATGACCAACCTGAATCTTCTCTGGTGAAAATTGAGGCCATTCCTCTAGTCCTATCTCTAATTACTTCGGAGAAAAGACAAACACACACCTCTCCACAGCCTCCCTCCAGGTAGTTGTAGAGAGTGATATGGTCTCCCCTGAGCCTCCTCTTCTCCAGACTTAACAATCCCAGCTCCTCCAGCCACTCCTTATAAGACTTGTGCTTCAGACCCTTTATCAGTTTCACTGCTGTTCTCTGGACACACTGACCAGCTCTAACAGTACTCAGGGTGCGGCCTCACCACTGTTGAGTACAGAGTGACCATCACTTCCTTGTTCATGTTGGCAACAATGTTTAACATTATTCCATTTTTTACACTTTCTAATCTTATGGAAATTATCGCGTTCGTTTTTACCATCTGAAAAGTCATTCACAAAAAGGCTATAAAAGCCAATATCAATACATGATACATTTTATCTTCTAAGACATATGTTGTCCTCATTCTCACAGTATTAATTTCATGTTATAATTGTCTTTGTTCAGAATAGCATATGAGTACTCATTATATAGCTATTAAATTACAGTCAGCCATCTCAGAAACCTAATAAAGTATTTGTTGGATTTATATCAGATATATTAGTCAAATTGAGAATTAAATATTTTGTCTAAGAGAAACAAAAAAGATTTCTGTATCATCAAAAACAAATACATTTTGTCTTTAAATATTACATTATGAGAGTAGAAAAAAACAAAACAGAACAAACAAAAAAAACCCCAAATAACCTTCAAAACATATATAGAAGCAAAATGCTGCATTCCAAATTTGTAGAACTGTTTAAATATGTACTTAATGCATGCCTATTGGATGGAATTTGACAATGTTTCTTCTCACCATTTTTAGACATATTTCACTGAAATTCAATAAACTTATAAAAGTAATAAATATAGATAGTATTTAAACCTCATTTTTCTATTAAGAGTAGTAAGGTTCAAGCTGAAATACGTCTCTTCCACTAGTTATAACATATAGGCATACAATATAGTAAGCTAATTATAAATATTTGTAAAAACGTAACAAAAATAGTTGCATCTATTTTCTGTGTATTTAAAGTGGCAGTGGATTGTTGGAGACAATTATTGTCACTACTATCTGTATCTATAACAACTGTATCATATATACTTCTATCTGTGTATGTATTTGTATCATCTATCTCTATATATGTATCTTTATCTATCTAGATAGATAGATCCAAGTTTATCAAGAAAATATTCATCTGTGATTAATAAAATTTATCTCAACAAGAAAACATTAAATTTTTAAAAATCTTTTCAATGTGTTGTATTAGGCGAATCAGCGGGGAATCGGGATGTGACGCGATAGGCCCTCCTCTGCTCTGTGATTGATTTATGATGTGTGCTTAAGGGGAGTTAACGAAGACGGGGCACGTATATAAGCAAACTATGCCACACATTAAACGGCCATTTCACTGCTCATCATATTGGTGTCATAAAAAGTGTGTGAGTGGTCACTAGGCTGGAAGCTGGGGCCAGAGCCAGGGCGAAAGCGAGGGCTAGTGCCTGGGGCCAGGGCTGGGGGGCTAAAGAGCTAGCAGCCCATAAAAGAGGCCAGGGCTGTCAGAGCACTTTACAATGGGATGCTAATTGGGGTTGCCATGCTTTATTCGGCAACATCAATGTATATCAATCTATCTATAATATATAATACTATATAATCAGATATATAAAAACAATTTTATATAATAGATATTCTATATAATATTTATATTATTTATAATATTATGTTATTATATAATGTTATAATAAAATATTATTTATATTTATAAAATATCTATATATAGGTAGATATCTAAATAAGTTATATCTGTAGAAATTACTGATATATTTTATAGATATATGGATATCTATAAAAGTGAATTTGAAGAAATCACTCCAATTCTGATGTATTTACTATTTTCTATCTCAGCTTAAATAATGTGTATGTCTGTAACTGATATGATGACAGGTGCTCGTCACCTCGCACTAGGTATCCTAATCTCATAATTACCTTTAATCACAGTCAGAAACCTATTATTTTCAATATTTTAAACCAGGTTTACTCTGCCCAAAATAGCTAATTAAAGACTATCTAGATACTGCACATGCACAGAAGACTATTGAATAATACATGAAGATTGACTGAGGTCAATTTCTTTTTTTTTATTATTCATTAGATTTTTTTTTTTCAGAAAAAATAATAGGATTTATGAAGGCAAAAATAAAATGTCATCGTATTTACAGTCTTACATAGTAGAGCATAATGTTGCAAAGCAGTGGTGGCAAGATCTGAACAATTGGAAAGCTGAAAGACATGCAATTAACTATTTCTTTTAGTTGCATGAGATTCCGGACACACATTATTTGCATTTCAGAACAGTGACCTTTTACCAATGCTAATAGCTGTCTTTGTGATATTCTATCAGTTGTCAGCAAGATGAAAGTAAGGGAAGTGCAATAGGGCTGATTTAAGATTTATTTTCAAAATTATATATATATATATTTTTTTCCCTGACAAAAGAAATCTTACCTTTTTAATCACTTTATCTCTTTGGACTATTATTTTTAAGACATTCTGTTTACAATAAGCCTTTTGATTAGCCAAATGTAGCCAACAGAAAACAGGTCTGCAAACAGGTCTGCTTGTTTATAAATACAACATAAAAGACTCAGAATTAAAGCACATTTATTTATCTTATAATACAAAAATAGTTCTCACCTTTCAGATTTTCAGTTTATGCTTCCTAATCTGCACCCACAGAGAGCAAAGCACTCCTACATATAACAGAGCTGAGTCACAGTAGAGCAGTATAAATTTAAGTGGCAACCACTGAATTCATCATTTTAGATACACCTATTGTCTCCTTAGACTAGTCACTGGATTGTTAGAGGAGATTTCATGTTACATTTCAAAGGGTTTAACTATTTGACTGTTTAAAATTGCTGAGAATATCTATGCTTACATCATCAGGTTTAACCATAAGTAGAGTTTCTTGTCAGATCAGTATCTGTAATGAGTATGGAACAGACTTACTGTCTACTGCAATATCTAGAAAGTTTCCAGACAGAGAAGGATGTGTTTGAAGGCCAGCAACTGGGCTGTTCGTGTGCCTTCTGAGAGGACTCAGCCTTGGAAATGAAGCATAATTTTGAAAACGCTCTGTATTAGCTGTTGATGACTCCCCATCGTGTGAAAATATCTGTACGATATCTCAGAGCTAAGGAATATGGAAAAAAACTATTAGACAAAAAGAGCATCTCTCTACTGTTGGCAGTGGCATGGAATAAACTTTTATATGCAAATTTTTTATACTATTTATACTAGTTTATTTATACTATTTATACTAGTATTTATTCAGTTTTTGTTAAGCATCTCTCTAAGGAATGCGCACACATCACATCATTCAAATTTAAGACCAATATACCAATATAGTGATTATTAATTAAAATGAACTTATTAATTACAGATTAAATTGAGACATATTTTGAAGCTGAATAAATACTGCAATTTATATTGCATTGAAAAACTTAACTGTAACAACACCTTACATTACTTAGCACAAATGAAAATGTATTTTCATTAGCTTGTTATGTTTCAGTAACAGACATGATGATGATCATATGGCAACATGAGCAGATAATCCTGATTTTCACTTATATCAAAGAAATATCTCTAAAAAGTAAACTTAATATTTGTCTGAGTCTCAGAGTTTTGAAATACAGACTCACAGTAGTTTTAAATACATGACATCTGCTGAATTTTTCCACACTTAATTGAATTCCACAGTAACTAAAGTCAGTGAACCAAAAACTGTACAGAAAGAGTATGTATGCCTTATGAGATAAAATTACAACTTATCAGAGCATTACTGTCGAAATTTGAAAGGCAAAGCAGATGTTTTAGAAGGTAATTTATTGTGTGTGAGCCTGAGAAGAGAAAACCAAATCTCTTTCACTACAACAATAATACCTTTTTGATGTTTTCCATGAAGATGAAAACTGAAGCTGTTCAAAAAAATGTTTGCCACGTATTTTCAAAGTATATTTTTATATCCACTTTTCCCACCCACTTCTTTTTAAGTTTGTAATAAATACATCAATCATATTTAAACTGCTATGTACCATGTACCATTACTTAATCACCCTTGTTAGGAGTTGAGGAAATCCCAAGCATGAATACAGAATGGGGGATGAATGGATTGAGAACAGCCCTGAGGATAAAGAACTGGCCCTATTCATGGAAGAAAATTTGAACTTGATCTAACAATGCATGATTACAGCTCTAAAAGATAATCAAACCGCAGGCTGCATCATAAGAATCATGGCAAGTAGATTGAGGGCAGTCATTTTTCCCCTCTGCTTTCACAAGACCTCACCTGGAGTGCTCCACTCCACTCTGGTGGTCACAGCAAAATACAGACATCTATTAGAGTGGGTCCAGAAGAGGACTACAAAGATCACTGGAGGGTTGGAGCAGCTCCCTTGTGAAGGGAGAGAGAGTCGAGGTTGTTCAGCCCAGAGAAGAAAAAGCTCTGGGGAGACCTTATTGTGTCCTCCTAGTACTTAAAGGGGACCTACAAGATAAATGGGGTATGCAATTATTGAACATGGGGTAACAGCTTTAAATTTAGGAAGATAGATTTATATTGTTATAGAATCATACTTTTGCTTGGGTTGGAGGGAACCTTAAAGAGCATCTAGTTCCAAATATGGACAGGGTTGCCAGCACTAAATCAGGCACTAGATTAGGTTGCCCAGGGCCTCATCAATTCTGGTCCTGAGCACCTCCAGGAATGGGGCATCCACAACTTTTCTGGGCAGCCTATTCCACAACTTCACCATCTTCAGTAAAAATTCTTCCCATAACATCTAATCTAAATCTTTCCTCTTTTAGTTTTAAGCCGTTACATTAGATATCAGAATGATATTATTTGCTCTGCAGCACTGAAGCAGAGTCTCATGGCTAGGTTGCATGATGCTTTGGGCAAACTGAGAGTAGACTTCCCATGGCAGTGGAGTGGGAACCAGGTGGTCTTGAAGCTCCCATCCAATCCAAACCATTCTATGCTTCCATGCTCCTATGTCATGATTTTGATATTTTCATAGAATCATAGAATGGCTTATGTTTTGTGTTAGTACACATGCAGTGGATTAAAAAAGTTAATATCTAAACATGGCTTTGTGCATGTGCGAGCAGTTCAGAAAGAAAAATCTATTTGTAAAAGTTACATAATCTTCAAACTGTTGTTTTTTTGTTTGTTTGTTTGTTTGTTTTAATGAAATAACTGCTTTTCTAGAAATAACAAAGTTCTACTAAATAACCAATGTCACTGTAAGGGCAATATTAATCACTAACAGCAATTTTTATTTATTTTTGATATCTAATATTAGTAGTCCTAAATTAAGAGAAATTCATGTGTTTTTTTTTTCTTTTTTTCTTTTTTTCTTTTGTTTTTGTTTTTGTTTTTCACAAGAAATATACGTTCACGCATCTCTCTGTCAAGTAGTTCAGTTTTGGAACTCAGCCTAAGCTTCCAGAAACTTAATTTCAGGCTTGATTTATAAACACTAGCTTATAAACAGCATTCTCATATAACTTCAACAACATGAGTACAGGATTTTGTTCAGACTTTTGTTGAACAGGTTTCTGCATCAGTCTTGTTAAATCTGCCTTAACAACTACATAGGAGGAACAGACAACAGTAGAATCATTTTCTTTCTCTAGAAAAACTGGAGAAAATTCATTTGCTTATATTGCCATGTTCTATTCTCTGGAAGTAAAAAATATGTTTTCTTAGCCTTAGACATGGCAAAGACCTTTTCATATTACCTTCTCCTTTATGAGACATTAAAAACATTAAGTCAGATTAAGAAATAAAAGCTACATCTATATTGAAATTATAAGGAGAACTTTCCAAATAGAAGCACATCCCACGTTTTGGCAAATATTTGAATACTAACTCTGATTGGAAATTAATGCATAGGTTGTCTTCGGTATGGAAATTAATAGACCATTAACTGAACACCTTTTTTCCCCACCCATGAAGGCTGGTCCTGCACGACATGATAGATTAGGAAAAATAAAAATTAAAAAAAAAACACAAACCAAGACTAAATCAGTCCATTTTTTTCTGAAAAAAAACCTCCAGTCTGTTTTTTTTATCATAGAATCATAGAATCACAAAGTTGGAAATGACCTATAAGATCATCTAGTCCAACCATCTTCACATTACCACTTCTATCACAAGCCACTAAACCAGATCTCGCAGCGCCTCATCCAGACGCCTCTTGAACACTAGCAGGGATGGTGACTCCACCACCTCCCTTGGCAGGCCATTCCAGAGCCTGACCACTCTCTGCGAGAAGAAGTTTTTCTCATGTCTGACCTAAACCTCCTCTAGTACAACTTTTGGCAATTTCCCCAGGTCCTGTTTGTTGCCTGGGAGAAGAGACCAAATCCTTCTTCAGCACAACCTCCCTTCAGGAAGTTATAGAGTGCAATGAGGTCCCCTGAGCCTCCTCTTCTCCAGACTAAACAATCCCAGCTTCCTCAGCTGCTCCTCATAAGACTTGTGCTCCAGAACCCTCACCAGTTTTGTTGCCCTTCTCTGGACACGCTCCAGGGCCTCAATGTCTTTCCTGCAGAGAGGGGCCCAAAACTGAACACAGTACTCGAGTTGCGGCCTCACCAGTGCAGAGTACAGGGGGATGATCACCTCCCTGCTCCTGCTGGCCACACTATTTCTAATGCAGGCCAGGATGCTGTTGGCCCTCTTGGCCACCTGGGCACACTGTTGGCTCAACGAGTACATGTAAGCATTCAACAAAACTATGTGACAATCACAGATGTAATTAAATATTATCTAAATAAAAGCTTTTAATATGCTAAAGAAGGAAAATATTATTAATTAGTGCAATGGCTTTATGATTTTTTCAATTGATATTCCACATCATAACATCATGAAGTGCACTGTGAGTTAAAGAATTAATGCTCCAGTTCCATGGACTGTGGATGTTTCCAGGTACCTGGTTCTCAAAAGAGAAGAACTGCATACCCCAGGGGACTTTGCATTTCCATTTCCTGTTTTCCAGGAAAGTAAACTGTTTGGAAACGGATAAGATAAAAAGAGGGAAAGATAAAACTGTTTGCAGATAACTAGATGCTTCTTTTTCCCTTTCTGCTCATCCCAGCAGTGTGTGTGCTCGTCTTGCCTTCAGCATTAGAGTAAGGCCTTCAGATTTTAATTCAGTTTTATTTGATTTATTAGCCTCAATTCCAATTATATGATATTATATTGTGTTATCTTGCATTCTGTTATCTTTTCTAGTAAATTAGCTTTCCTCCTCAGACTGTTGCTGCTGTTTTGTTTTTAGGCCAATCTCCCTACACTTTGCCTTTCCCCTTTCCCAGGGTATGGGTCTCCCTGCCCTTTTTGTCATGGAACTGGACTGAACTAGCTTGTAATCTTCTGACGATTAGGCATAATCCCAGCTATGTGAAGTTATGAAGACCACTAAAATGGGAGTACTAAAACTGTTTGTACTGTGGTTAGCCATGATGTACCTGCTCAAGGTATATGATAAATTTTGTGTTCTTTGAAGTCTTTATGTAAAGACGAGGTATCTTTTTCTAAAGGAATTCCTCTCCATTCTTGTTTCTGACATGACATTTACTTCATTAATTTTACTTTAGACATTTACAGTACAGATATTTGCTACGGAATGTTGTTTTTGTTTTTCCCCCACAGTTAATGGAGAAATACAGAATTCTTTAATGAAAATAATTTCTTCTGATGCCTATATTTAGTCAGATGAATAACACTTTAACAAGCACCTATGCCTCCATGGATTAAGCGGAAGCCAAGAGTCACTAAGATGCCCACAGCGACAACGTAAGGTATTTAAAGTCAAACAACATATGTTCCACTCAATATGAATTGTGCTAGATAATTAAAAACTTTGTTTCACGTAAAAATCTCATGAAGTGAGTATTATGGCATATGCTTAATAATGACTTTGTGGGGATTTATGAATGTATGTTTTAAAACGCTTGCAACCATGTAAGTTTCATTCCTTTATACTAAATATACTGAAACATATAAGTTTTCAACAAGTCATTAATTAGCAAAATAATTTAGACTTGAATGTATATAGTAAATCCTGCATTTTAGATATACTGTTTGCATTTCTTATGTTACTGGCTGAAACTTAAAATTACACCTTGGCTGGCAAATGTTTAATATAACTGATTGGAGAAGTCTCATGTAGATGCTCCCTTTTCCCCTGCTGTTTTAAATGAAAATTTTGAGTCAGAAAGATGACAATAATATTTGCATATTTTGTAAAATTATTTGCATGCATTTTTATTTTATGCTGCAGATAGATTTTAGTAATAAAGTGTAGTTTCAGTTCTCAGCGTAATTGCATTTTATGAAATATTGATGTATTGTTTGTACAGTAGTAAATTATTATTACATAAATTATAGTGCAATATTAAAGCAAAGGTAGGCTGTCAGGCACACTGACTTTATTTGCATTGCTAACATCTATGAAACCTAATGATTCCAGTGATCTTTCTGGTTTTCAACAAGTTTCTTTGCTTATCAGTCTATGTAGCAGCACCATAATCCAGAAAGGAACAATAAATTATAGTCAAAATGAGACCCAAATGTTAGTGACAAGCATAAGCAGCACAACAGTAAAAAGGTTTTTGTAGCTCAAATAAGTAAGAGCTGATTATCTGCCTGCAATTTTCATAAGTCATCGAGTTTCTTAGGTTTCTTTAAGTTCTCTACTGGTCATGTTCAACATCTTCATCAATGACCTTGATGAGGGGATAGTGGCCACCCTCAGCAAGTTTGCTGATGATACAAAGTTCAGAGGATTGGCTGACACATCTGAAGGTTGTGCTGCCATTCAGCAAGACCTGGACAGGCTGGAGAGCTTGGCAGTAAGAAACCAGATGGGGTTTAACAAAAGCAAGTGTAGAGTCTTGCATCTAGAGAGGAATAATTGCATGCACTGGTACAGGTTGGGGGATGACCTGCTGGAGAGAAGCTCTGCAGAGAGGGACGTGGGTGTCCTGGTGGAGGACTGGCCATGAGCCAGCAGTGTGCCCTTGTGGCCAAAAAGGCCAATGGCATTCTGGAGCGCATTAAAAAGAACGTGGCCAGCAGGTCGAGGGAGATGATCCTCCTCCTCTACTCTGCCCTGGTAAGGCCTCATCTAGAGTACTGTGTCCAGTTCTGGGCTCCCCAGTACAAAAAGGACAGGGATCTCTTGGGAAGAGTCCAGCGGAGGGCCACAAAGATGGTGAAGGGCCTGGAGCATCTCCCCTATGAAGAAAGGCTAAGTGAACTGGGTCTGTTTAGTCTTGAGAAAAGAAGACTGAGAGGGGACCTGATCCAGGTCTATAAATATCTAAGGTGTGGGGGACAGAGTGGTGAGGCCAGACTCTTTTCAGCAGTGTGTGGAGACAGGACAAGGGGAAGCGGACAGAAACTGCAGCATAGAAAGTTCTGCACAAATGTAAGAACTTCTTTACAGTGAGGGTGATGGAGCACTGGAACAGGCTGCCCAGGGAGATTGTGGAGTCTTCTTCTCTGGAGATGTTCAAGACCCGCCTGGACACCTACTTGTGTGACCTGGTGTAGGCAACCTGCTTTGTCACGGATGTTGGACTCGGTGATCTCTGGAGGTCCCTTCCAACCCCTACTATTCTGTGATTCTGTGATTGTTTCATTATCACTTAATGATCTATCCACATATCTTATGTTACCAATAAAAGCTCATGCATGGAAGTATGTAAGTGTGCAAATAAATAGATAGACAGAGGCATATGTGTCTATGTGTACCTATAAATGTGTATTCCAGTATCCCAATATACATAAAAATTCCAATAACCTTTTCCCCAATTAACTCTATTCATTAGAAACCTAAGAAGAATGCTTAATTTGGTCAAAGTCAAACTACTAGAGTCAAGATTCTAAGGAATGACATACCATGTGTATGTACTGATAATGTCTAATGGGAAGAAGATAAATGTTTTTTGAATATATCTAGTTCAAAACAGGAATTCTGAAAACACCCAGTGATACTCCCCTAAGTGCTCAGAGGTCTTCTACTTAATTACTGCATTTCAGTTCCATCAGTCAACCAAAACTGTATTCTGAAATCACTCACTTCTTTTCTTAAGTTTGAATTCTGTCTGTCCTTCCACTGCCCCTTGAGTGGAAGATGAAGGCCGTGATGAAGTCTTTTGTCAGTCTCCTCCTGAGGTTGAACAAAACAAGGGACTTCAGTCAATCCTCATATGTCTTCCTCTAAATATTTCACTATCCTTGTAGCTATCCTTTGGACATTCTCTAATAGTTTTATGTTCTTTTTGTACTGTGGTGCCCAAAACTGAATACAGTACTCCAGATGAGTGCAACCTAAAATATCATCAATCGCATCCCTTGACCTGATAGCAATGTTCTGCTTTCTGATATATCCTAGAACACTGTTGTTGTTCCTGGATGCCAGGGCACACTGCTGACTCATGTTCAACTTGCAATCAGTCAAGATCCCCAAATCTCCTTCTGCAGGTCTGCACACCAGCATGACATCCCCCATTCTGTATGTATAGCCAGATTAGCTCCTTCTCAGGTGCAGAATCTGACACATGCTTTGCCACATTATTTTATTGAATTTCATGCAATTGGTGATTGCTCAGCTCTTTAATTTGTCTAGATCTCTCTGAAAGGCCTCTCCACCCTCAATGCAGTGAACACATTTTCCTGGTTTAGTATAATCAGCAAACTTGCTCAAAACAACTTCTAGTCCTACATTCATTTCATTTATGGAAGCATCAAAGAGAACTGGCCCTGAATTGGAGCCCTGGGGGAACCCTGCTAGTGACGGGCCACCAGACTGTTGTGACTACATCTACTATAATCCTTTCAGCCCGACCAATCAGCCAATTGCTCACCAATCACATTATGTTTTTGCTTAGCTGTATGCAGCCCACTTTGTCCAGAAGGACAGTGTGAGAAACAACATCAAAAGCTATACTGAAATCCAAAAAGATTATATCAACTGGATTCTCTTGGTCAACTAGATGGGTGACCTTATCATAAAAGAAAATTAAATTATTTAAACAGGATCTTATCCTCATGAAACCATGTTTGTTGTGATTGCATTGTCCTTCAGGTGTTTTTCAATTACTCCAAGCATAATTTTCTCCATAATTTCACCAGGCACTGAAGTGAGGCTGAGAGGCTTGTAATTACCTGAGTATTCTCTCTTGACCTTCTTGAAAATTGGAAATTTTGCCAGCTTCAAGACAATGGGAATCTCTCCAGATTACCAAGACTAATGACTAATAGTTGAGAGAGACCTCACAGTAACATTGGCCAGCTCTCTGAGTATTCTGGGATGAATCCCATTGGCTCCCAAAATAATTGTATGAATCCAGGTGGAGCAGTAAATTCCCCACAAATTCAGAGCTGACTGGGCATTGATCTTTACTGTGGTGACAGCCCTCCATCCCATCTGAGGTGCCAGAGCCCATCAACAGTGTCAAAGACAAAGGCAAATAAGACATTAAACATCTCTATTTTGTTCTGTTTTCCCCTATTTGTAAGACGACCATTCTCATCAAATAATGAACCAACTTTCTCTCTAGCTTTTTTTGTTGATAAAATATTGTAAAAAGCCTTTTTATTGTTCCCTGTAGTATTAGCCAGCTCCAGCTACACAAATTACCTTCCTACAAAGATGAACATCATCCCTGTAGTCTTCCCATGTCATCTGACCTTGCCTTCAGCTGCCATACAATTTCTTTTTCCTCCTAATCTCTAGAAGATCCCTTCATTGCCAAGACAGTCTTTTGTCCTGCCTGCTTGATTTCCACCATTTAAGGTTGTTTTTTTGTTTGTTTGTTTGTTTTGTTTTGTTTTTTTCTATTGACAGAGATTTAGAATTTAGTTACTTTACAGTCACTGTGATCAAGACAGCAATTGGTTGTCACTTTATCTATGAGACCTTCTGTTCGCAAGCAAAGGATCTAAGAAAACATCTTTCCTTCTGAAGGGTGATAGAAAGGCCCCACAGTAAAAGGGTAGAAGGTGAGAAAAGGCTTCTCACCTCAGCCTAAGGGCTGAGGTTAGTAGTTAGAAATAGAAAAATAAGGGATGGCAGACACTGGGTCTGGAATAATAAGGGGGATGAAGGCCATAAAGATAAGGGTTTGGGAACAGCCTGAGGACATCTGGCAGTGAGGTGATTAGATGTCCACATGTGGGGGAAGATGTAACTGAACAGTCACCACAGGGTTTATCAGACTCTTTGATAGACCCTATCACTGTGAAACCTTAGGAGTCTGGAGTGTAAGACAGAGAGCAAACGGTGTCTGTTTGCGTCTGAGGGTAAACAGAAGATTCTTTTTGTATGCAATGTTAACCTTATCACATTTAAGAAACCTTTCATCCTTTATCACTGTTGTTTGGAAGAAGCTGGGCGAATTAACTGATTAGAGGGACAGAAACTTCTGGTTTGTAAGTGAATGGTATATAAGATGTATGTTGAACACAATAAAGCAGAACTATTTGGAGAACTATTCTGATGCTACAAGAAACTGTGAGAGCTCTCTAACTTGACTGAGCGCTGACATCCACAAACAGAAACCAGTTTGGGGGCTGCCCCTCCCACAGGGTCCAAAGTTTATATCAAGGAAGACTGCAAGCCTTTGTGAAGAAGTCTACGATTCTTCATCCCATGACACACTACACATGTGCGAAGGGGAAGGGTCTGAATGCTAATGAATTCTTGGGAATGAAATGGATATCATAGAATCATAGAATCACAGAATCGCAAAGTTTGAAACAACCTGCAAGATCATCTAGTGCAATTGTCCTCTCAATTCCATTGCTACCACAAGCCTCTAAATCATACCTCATAGCTCTTCATCCAGATGCCTCTTGAACACTGCCAGGGATGGCGACTCCACCATCTCCCTGGGCAGGCCATTCCAATGCCTCACCACTCTCTGAGAGAAATACTTTCTCCTTATTTTTAACCTAACCTCCTCTAGTAATACTTGCAGACATTTCCTTGGGTTGTTGCCCAGTGATCCAGCTTATCTAGATGCCTCTGAAGGGCCTTCCTACCCTCAGGCAGATTGACACTACCTCCCCACTAACTGCAAACTTATTCAATCCCTTCATCTAGGTCATCAATAAAAATATTAAACAAGATGGGCCCCAGTAGATATGTAGATATGTATCCGAATTTCTGGAAAACAATTGATTATGTATTAGTTCAGCCTGTATCTGTAGCACACTCTTTCCTGACAGTGTGCAAGTTAGGTGGATCTATCCCCCTTACACCCAGTGTATGTGCAGCACTGGAATAAACATATCTGCTCTATATCTTTAATCTGGCTATAGAGTTTGATTTCTGCACGCCACTTCTTAGCTCCCTTAGCACCTGTACCAGGATGTTGTTATCAAGGTGTTTCAAGAATCACCTGGATTTTTTTTGTATCAGTTATGTGGTATTCCCTATTAACATTGATAGCTGAGGTTCGCTGCTTCGGAGCTGTCCTGGCCAGAACCTCAGCGACTGACCGCAAGGTATACAGGGGTTTCAGTTGGTTCTTTCATCCAGGAAACCCCAGGATAACAGAGCAGCCCAGCAGCTCTCATGAACTCTCAGTGGCTGTCATGAAGTCGGTGTTACCAGGGCAACGGTTCTGCATCCACACCCCCTGCCTAGAAAAAGCCTTGGGGAGCAGGGATGAGCAGGGTGTGTGAATCACCATGTGGGCTGGTCATATGAGGAGAAACGGTTAGCCACCTATCCCTAAGACTACACAGTGGGGAGAGTTGTTATCGCACTGTGAAGCAAGTAATTTTCAGGGCAAACCCCAAGTGGATCAGTGAGCAGGCAGGGTGGGGCATTTGCCATTTAGGAGGGGGCTTACCACATAGCATTTAGCACTTAACAGGTCACTTAAACAGGTCTTTGCTCTCTGGACACATCAGGGTGCAACCATGGTCACCACACAGCAGCAAGCTGCTGCTAAAAGGGATGTGGAGACCCAGACTGAAAGCATGAATGCCCATGTCACAGTTAAGGTCTCAGTCTGCAGAGAATGCCTGGCCCTGTCACTGCTACAGCAGTGCAGCCAGAATACCAGCTGTGTGCAATGTGAGCAGGTGGATGATCTGCTCAGCCTGGTGGTAGAGCTAAAGGAGGAAGTAGAAAGGCTGAAGAGCATCCAGGAATGTGGGAAGGGGATTGATTAGTGGAGTTGCACTCTGCCATCCCTACAGGAAGGGTGTGGGGGAGATGTTCTTCAAGAAGTGGGGGATCATCTGCTGTCTATCTCACAGTCAGGTGGGAGGGGGAGACCAGCTGACCTAGATGTCTCTCTTAGTTTTTCAAAGAATCATTAATCACTGTCATAATCTTGGCAGCATTATCTGTAGTAGACTTCTACGATTATATTCTCTTTATTTGCTTGTCCCTTAATCCTTATCCAGAGGCTCTCAACTGTGTTGCTACTACTATACAGCTCCATGTAATTCAACCCCTCCGTTACATACAATGCTAAGACCATATCGCTCCTGTTCTGCTAGTCTCTTCTGAAAAGCCTGTAACCATTCACTGTAGCACTAGTCACAGGATTCTTTCCACCAGATTTAACCTATATGAATGATGTCAGAGCTCTGGGACTGAGCCAAGGCTTTTAGCTCTTGCTTGTTCCTCATGCTTTGTGCATTGCTGTAGAATCATTCTAGATGAACTACATTGTACCCAGCACACCATGGAGCAGTTTGAAGAATCTCACTAGCATGCAGCCCCTCTGATTGTGGTAGGCCATCCTGGTAGTTTATGACAAGTGATATAGATGCACTTCAAATGGGCTGTTGGTCTCACCCCTAATACAGGCATACTGCCAAAGGCTCATCTCTATCAAGTCTAGTTTTATCTTCTTTCCTCTTCAGGTCTAGCTTAAGCCCTCACAATGCCCTAAAATCCTTTCTCATAGCCTGAAGGCTTCTGCTATAGACTTCATTGCTGCCAGTTTGAACTACCAGAGGCAGGTAATGATGAAGATAACAAGCAAACAAAGAAACAAAATCTAATGTTCTTGTTTCTGCAGCTGCTTTGATTTCATGAAACAACAGCTCTCACAAGTCTTTCTGTTGTCTTCATGACCTGGTTTTGCAGACTTCTGTGGCACTTCCAGCGTGTTTACCAGCTTGACAGTCCTTGAATATTCAGAGATCTCTCATAAGGGAGTTGCTACAAATGCTGTCCATCCTTCTCACCCTTTCTTGAACTCTTTCTCAGTTCTACTGTATTTTGTCTGTGATGTAGATCTTGCTCAGTAGTAGAAATTCAAGTGAATCAGAAATCCATACAGTAACAATATGATGCTTTTTTTTTTCTTTTTTTTTCTTTTTTTTTCCTCTAGTAATATTGGTTTCTGATATTCAGCTTGTTTTTTGGTCAGCAAATACCACATGGACCTGCAATCATGTTCATATATGGTTTGGAGCTCAACAGTTTTCATATGGAATCATTTTTTTTAATTGTCTAAGTACTTCATGTTATATTTATATTCACTAAATTTCATTTGTAATTTTGGCAGTATGTTCCTAACAAATGCTTTAAAGAGTGTTAGAAGATGGATGTGTAATGCTTAGATGTACAAGCATCTGTTTTCCCTAGGTAGCTTCTTTTCTTTAGAAGTGACACTTAAATTTTACATGCTCAGTAAATTAAGGATTCACATGCACACACACATAAGCAGGCAGCTAGGGAACTATTTTTCTTTGACTCAGTCTCAGTCATCATTGTTCTCTCTCATCAGATGTTGGTTTGTTTTGTTTATCTGTTTGGTTTGGTTTTAAGGGTGTCATGTTTTATCAGAAATATTACAAGTCCAGCGTTTACTGACTCACTGCAGCCATAAGCTGCAGTATCTGATGCATGGACTCAGATATGAACAATCCAAATCCTTTATTACAAGTTCTCACATCACTTATATATCTTTACAGTTTTTCTTTATCTAGCTTTCCCATCCACTCTTACAACTTTTCCATCCACCTTTACATGTCAACAGAGTGTTCTACAAAACACTCCTCAACCGTTCATACAGGATCTTATCCAATCAGAGCTGTGAGACATTCTTACTTTTTCTAGAGGTGTCCTTGGTTCTCATGCTGTTTATCTTGCTCCACAGCTTCTGCTCTGAACAGTTTTTCTTGTATTCCCACAATAAACATTAAGGAGCTTGGAATGTTCCCTGCTTTTGCAAACCATGGCGTTCATTAAGATACCAGTGACTCTACCCATCATTACAGCATTTAGGAAAAGAAGGTGGGAAAGTAACATTTTCCTTCAGAAGAAGTCTGTTCTGAATGGGGTTATCTTCAGACTCAGGATCTGATTTGGGTCAGTGCCCTATTCAAGACCATTTCAAAAATCAGCATCCATAAATTTTTCCTGGAAAGCAAATTGTGAGGAAATGTAAAAAGGAAACCTTTTCCCCGCAGAATTCTTGATAACAGTTTAGGCACAAATTTTGCACAGATGTCCCTTTTCTTCGCCGACATCTGAGCCATCAGGTACTTAAAAGACTTCCAGCTGCTACTGTACAGTCTTGTGATACCATCACACACACACACACAAACAAAAATAAGTACTTAATTATAAAAATATTTGCTATTGTCACGGCGTTAACTAGATCAATCAATGCCTGTGGCAGGGGGCACAGGCATACACACTGCCCCTCCACCCCCACCCCAGCCCCACAAAATGGGAAGGAAGGAGGGGGGAAAAAAAAACAACAGCAGCAATCTATGGAGGAAAACTTATTTTACTAACTATAATATTGGATTGCAAAATAACACAATACAATACAATCTAATTGAAATTGAGACTAATAAATCAAATAAGATAGGAGAGAGAGTTCCTGAGACCAAGTCAAACCTGAAAAGCTTGGAATGGCCAGGCAGTAAGAGACCGCCCCATCTGGAATGGTCAGATCCCATGACTTCCGTCATGTACAGGGATAGGTACCTGGAACTGGAGCATTAACACTTTAGTTTCAGTACACTACATAATGTGTTGATGTGGAATACTGAAAATCAGAAAATGTAAAACCATGACAGCTATATGTATCAGGGAAAAAAAAAAAAAAAAAAAAGGTTAATAATAATTAAATATCTATGAGCATGTATTTTCAAACAAACAATTTACCACACATTTACTGTACCTTAGCTGGAAGATCCTGTTTTTTTCAGCGGAGACACAATCTGGGAAGTTGATTTAGATTAATTAATTTCACTTAAAACATTCAAAGTACTTACAAAAGGCAAATCAGTTACTATGCCTCAGCTTCTGAAAATGTGCTAGCTTGTGTTTTATCTTGTGTCAGTAAATCAAGTATGCATTTTAACATAGAGCAACTAAGGAAATATCAAACTCTTTTAATGAAGAAAAGTTGTAACACATTATTTTTTTCACACCCATGTTATATATCTGCTTTCTAATAAACATATTCATGTCTTCTGCATCTTTATTATTCTCCATTCATTATGAAGAATATCCAAAATACTACTTCACATGCAAACACTGATATTACATGTCTAAATTAGGTCTGGTTAACTTCCTGTATACAAAATACTCTTCAACATATCTGAAAAGTCATGGGCTGTCAGGTGAAGTCCGCAGTGAATGGAAAAGGGAAACATCACTGCAATTTTTAAGAAATGGAAAAAGGAAGACATAGGCAACTATGGGCCAGTGAGCATCACATTTATGCCTGGGAAGATCATAGAACAGATCCTCCTGGAAAACGTATTAAAGCACATAGGAGTTAAAGAGGTGGTCCATCATAGCCATCATGGCTTCACCAAGGGCACATCATGCCTGATCAATCTGGTGACCTTCTAAGATGGAATAAAGGCATCAGTAGATAAAGGAAAGGCATCATTTACCTGGATTTCTGAAAGGCCCTTATTATAGATAAAGAATTGGCTGAATGGTTTTAGCCAGGGGGTTTTGGTCAACAGCCAGACCTAATTCATTGGTGACCTTCTCCATAAAGGAAATTGAGCTTGTGTCCTGCCTGAATTGAATGGCAAGAGATTTTTTCATCACTGGCAAGTGATTTTACTTACAAAGGACTGATCTAAGTGCTAGCCTCCAGATAACTCTCTGAAATTCCATAGAATCATAGCATGTTTTGAATTGGAAGGGACCCCAAAATGTCATCTAGGCCAATCCCTCTGCAATGAACAGGGACATTTACTAAAAATTTACTAAATTCACTAAAGCTATATCAGATTGCTTAGTGCTAGGTCCAGTTAAACTTCAGATTATATTTGGGTAGTCCTCGGGCAAGAGACACAGTTACACTCTATTCTTCAAATGTCTTTGATTAGCATGTATATCAAAAGCAGTTTCTGAATAACTGGTATTTGTTTCCAGAACTTACAGTAACCCTGATTTTGACAACTTAAATTCTTATTATTCAAGAAAGAACTTACTTATTAGTTTTTAAAACTCTTTATCTAATTTTATGGCCTCTATGTCCATTCATGACTTAGTAACTTTTACATCCCTCTTATCTGTCTCCATTCTAAAGTGAAGAATTCTGCTGAGTTAATTTTTATTTTTTTTCTTAAAGAGCTATCTTCCATCTTTGAACAGTCCTGTTATCATTCTACATATTTCATTCTGCATATTTTTCATATTTGAGTACCGGTTCACCATCTTATGGGAGCTTTATATGCTTTTGTTGCATGTTTTTTATGTCCAGATTTATCTTTTACATTTCTTTTATAAGATGTAGAGATACTAAATTTATCTTCAAACAAAATATAGGTTTAGATTAACAATGATATAGAAAAGTTTTCTAATGTCTAAAAGCCTCCGAAACATACTATCATTTTTTTTTCCAGGCACACTACATTTGTCTGCATACATACAGATTCCCTGAAAAACAAACAAACAAACAAAAAACAACAACAAAAAACCTAAAAAAAAATCTATAAATCTTAAAAAAAAAAAAGACAAAAAACTGTAAGACTCCTTAAAAACTGGTTAGATTTAAGTAACAGCCTATGTTTTCCTTCAGAGGAGTATACCAAACACCAATCTCCGTTTCATCTGAACGCACAAGAAGAACTAGAATGCAGTAACTCCTTATATAGAGAAAATTCAATCTGTTATCTTTTAAAGTTCAGGTGAGCAACTGATTTTTGCCTCCTCTATGCAGTGGAGAGGTTTTTCTCTAGCTTCATTTGCCAGTCCAGTAATTTTCAATGGTTACCATATAGCTGGAACAAACTCTAAACAATTATTTTTTGTTCCCTCTAACCTGCCCATATGTTCCCTGCCTGCTTCTTCACGACTTTACTGACAAATTCCTCCTCTGTTGGTGTCTCAATTAGTACTTGTTCATTTTAGTATCTTTTATAAGAGTGCAGACAATTGCTCTCAAGAAAGACAGAATTTCCTAAGGATACCATGTGGACAATATCCAGGACAACATAAACAGGAAACCTTCCCTCCTCTTACCCAGTAACTCTGTGTAAGAATTCTTACAGTAACCTGTTGAGACATAAGACTTGTTTAATTTCTTATAGGCAGTACTCATTTTCATAATTCTGTTCTTTCTCTTGTGTGTAATCAAGTTAGCAATCTAAATCTCCTGCACAGTCTTTTGTAAACAAACAAACAAACAAAACCAATGCCAAGTATTTCTGCTTAATGCACTTTGTATAATGAGGTCATAAGTCTCCACTCAAGGTGTGTGCAGTTTAAAATTCTTCTGTAAGGCATATTGCCAAAAAACTTCCTGTAGCTGCAACCAGCAGTATCTTGGAACATGGAAACATGAAACAAAGTCTAAGTTAGTATGAAGATGATGTTGTGGTAATAGCCTGCAAGAGATTCAAAAAGATCCATCTAATCAGACATGAATTTAAGATTATGTTAATTCTACACCAGAGAACTGTCAGATTTCAAAAGTAACTCAGCTATGAGAATCAAATTCTAACATCAGATAAGCAGTATTCATGTATTAGTTCTACAGTATCTATATGAATGTAACTGATTAGAAAATTAAATACAGTATATAAGCAAATAAATAAGTTATATGATACTGATGTATAGAAGTCAGCACTCTGGAAAACAGTGACAGCAATACTTCCCATATCAGCAAAATAACCTAAAAATGTAGTTTGTCGTGAGAAAGTAGACTTGTTTAGCATCTGCATAAGGCAGACAGTTCACTGCAATAGAAACAACAGGAATGTCTGAGAAGCCAAGTGTATTACTTTAGTAATGAGCAAATTTATAATGGTGTTTCTTTACAACAGCAGTTGCCCAATTTGTACAAAGGCTTGTAGAGAGGACCTGTGGGGAACTTACTGTTCCACCTAGATTCGTACAAGTTTTTGGGAGCCAATGGGATTCATCCCAGAATACTCAGAGAGCTGGCCAATGTTACTGTGAGGTCTCTCTTAACTATTAGTCATTAGTCTTGGTAATCTGGAGAGGTTTCCATTGTCTTGAAGCTGGCAAAATTTCCAATTTTCAAGAAGGTCAAGAGAGAATACTCAGGTAATTACAAGCCTCTCAGCCTCACTTCAGTGCCTGGTGAAATTATGGAGAAAATTATGCTTGGAGTAATTGAAAAACACCTGAAGGACAATGCAATCACAACAAACATGGTTTCATGAGGATAAGATCCTGTTTAAGTAACTTGTCTTAGTGAAAGGATGTGATGTGGAAATCTCAGGAACAGCAACCAGAACACTAAATGCTGCATAGTAAGTGTCATGGTTTTATGATCTTTGGTTAATGGTATTCCACATCATAACATCATGTAGTGCACCAGGAGTTTAACTGTTAATGCTCAAGTTCCGTTTACCTGCCGGATGAGAAGTACATTCCACAGTGGGCTTTGCAGTCAGAGAGGAGATAAAACTCCTGGCAAGGTGTATGGGAGCTGCTGAATCACAGCCTGAACCTTTGATTAGTTATCT